>VDFB02096626.1:0-33120 GCA_007258455.2 Sequoia sempervirens | reverse complement strand
GAGCATAAATAGGAAGATTCTGGAAAGTAGACTTGATCAGTTGCACTTTCCTATCTTGGCTCAATAGTGCACCCTTCCAACTAGCCAATTTGGAATTAAAATTATCAATCAGCCCCCTCCAAAAGGACTCAGGAACATTGGAGGATAGGGGAAGACCCAAATAGGATGCAGGAAGCTCACCAATCTAGCACTGCAAAATTCTAGAAATTTTAATCTGTCTGTAGTCAGGAGTGTTAAAGAAAAAGATAACACTCTTGGGTAAGCTAAAATTATTCCTAGAAGCAGCCTCGTATTTATGCAGAATAAGTTTAATAGCTTTGGCCTCCTTAATAGATGATTCCCCAAGCATGAGAGAATCATCAACAAATTTTTGATGGGAGAAAACAAGATTACTAGAAGAAGGAACCAACCTGAACATAAGACTAGAATTGTTAAATCTCTAGATAAGATGACCCAACAATTCCACCATGATAATAAAAAGAAAAGGAGATATAGGATCTCCTTGCCTCAGACCCCTCGAGCAATCAAAGAGAGGGGAGGGAGAGCCATTGACCAAAACAAAGAACCTAGGAGTAGAAATGAGTTGATTAATAAGAGTCACCAATTTCTCCCCAAACCCAAAAGCTTTCAAGATCTTAGAAAGAAAACCCCAATCAAGTCTATCATAAGCCTTAAGTAGATCAAGCTTTCAGGTAAAACCAACACACTTAGTAATAGTTAATGAATAAATATTCTCATGGATAGTAAGAGTAGAGTCTAGAATTTTCCTTCCAGTCACAAAACCATTTTGTTGAGGAGAAATGATAAGAGGAAGAACCTTTGGTAATCTAACAGCCAACACTTTAAAGAAAATATTATAAATTGAATTACATAGGTTGATAGGCTGAAATTCATCAAAGGAAGCAACACCTAGTTTCTTAGGCACAAGAAAAATGAAAGATGAATTCAATACCTTCAAAATAATTCTAGTACCAAAAATTTCCTTAGTAGCATCCACAACATCCTTGGCAATGATCTCCCAAAAATATTGAAAAAAGAACATTGGGAAACCATCAGGCCCTGAAGCCCTATTACCTTCAAAGGAAAACACAACACTTCAAATATCCTTCACAATAAAATGTTGACCAACTATCTATTAATAACATTAGAGATTCCATTAGGGATGTCCCCTAGAAGATCCTCCTAGCATTCACAATCCAAATACCCTTCCACCGAAAGTAGGCTAGAAAAGTAAGAAGATGTCGCTTGTTGCAGATCAACATCCTCCTACAAGACCTGATTATTGAAGTGGATAGAATTAATACGATTAGAAGCCCCATGTTTCAAAGTAGAGAGGTGAAAAAACCTTGTGTTTTTGTCCCCACTTTATAACTGCATAACTCGAGATCTTGTCTTCCAAAATTCCTCCTCCTTAGCCACAATGTTATGCAATAGATGGAAAGAAGGACATTCTCCATTAAGATCAAGGCTTGATCATACCCAAAAGCTTGGATGGATTGTTGAATAGCCAAACTCTCCTGGTTAACCTCCTTTTCCATAAATATTTGAGCAAAAGAAGACCGATTCCATTTCCTAACATTGTTCTTAACATTGGCAAGCTTTTTGGTCACTCTATACATAGTTTTCCCATCCACCTGAATGTTCCACCAATCATTAACCAGATTTTTGAGGTCAAGATGACAAGTCCACATCTTCTCAAACCTAAGGGGAAATTTTTTTTTCCTTCCCAACAGATCCACCAATAAAGATAAAGGGAAGCGATTTGATCCTAGTCTGGTCAAAGCCAAGAGTGAGCAAGAAAAAGAAGCAAGCCAATCAAGGGTGATGAGAGCACGATCAAGCTTCACCTAGATAAGAGCATCCCCTGCATGCTGTTAGACCAAGTGAATGATGCACCTTTAGGATCCAATTCAAGGAGAGAATTATCATTGATAAGGTTCATGAGATCATATCTACTATCATCCACAATCTATGAACCTCCCAACTTATCAACATCATTTAGGTGTGTATTAAAATCCCCCATAACGAAATAGTTAACAATAGAATGCACCAATTTGAAGGACCCAAGATTGTCCCAAAACTTCATTCTAACACTCTTAATATTAGGAGCATAGATATTCAAGAGAGTCCAAGAGAACCTATCCTGCATATTAAAAAACAAGGTGGCCACATGATTAGAATCATGAAAAACCTTAGTCCCCTGAACCAGCTTAAGATTCCAAAAAGTAACAATTCCCCTTGAGGCATCAGCCACGTCAAAGCAATGCATACCACAATCCTTAAAAATCTTATGCTTAAGTTTAGACAATTTATCTTTACCCATTTTAGTTTCTTGAATTAAGACAATGTCGGGTTGATGATCCCTTACTAGATTAGCAAGAAGATCATGCTTATGAGGGTGGTTTAACCCTCTCATATTCCAGAAAATGATCTTCATAAGAGCTTATGGGAGGTTCCCTTAGAGCACATCTCCAATAAAGCTCTCTAAGTTCCATCAGTAATGCCCATTTGGCTCTCCTTATCCCTGGTAATATTTGAAGGAGGATGAACTCTACCTCTCAGCTCCAACTCACAGTCTAACCTTTTCCTATTTCTAGTAACAAATCCTGAAGAAGGAGAGTGATTATTTTTGTTTCTACCTTTCACCAGAATGAAGGGTGGGTTATTTGGATCATCAGAAACCCCATTATCCTTAGAAACTTCCAACCCCTCAACCTTAGAGCATTCCTTTGATGGAAAATTTACAATCCCACAACAATGAGCCCCCAAAAGAGGGGATGCAAAAACCTCATCCACAAACACCTTGTCTTCTACTAGAGCCTCAAAACTAAACTCATCAAGAGACTCCACCATATTAGGATTGGGGGAAAATAATATCCTCACCCCCCATCTCTTGCTCCACATTAATTCTTTCCATATCCACCTGGCCCTCAAGAATCTCAAGATTCTCAATCACAACCACATCCTTTTCCACAAGGTCCTTAGACACCACAACCAACTCTCCACTAGGGATAGACTCCCATTTCTCCAAATATTTTGATGATGGCATCTTCAGGCCCTTCTTCTTTTCCTTCCACTATTTACTCACCTACTTCAATATTTTAAGAGGTTATTTCTTAGCCCAATGGTGAAATTTCTTGCAATGGAAGCAAGAAAAAGGGATGGACTCAAATTCTATCACTTGCTCCCATACCCCAAATTTGGAATTGATCTTCACCATAGAGGGCAGGTCAGCAAATTGATTTTTCCAAATTAACACAACATGTCGCATAACAAGATGCTTTTTGGACGATGTCATTTAGTCAATCAACAACAAAAACCTAAAATTACTATCTATCCCTTTAAACACTTCCTCATCCCAAAATTCAAAAGGGAGTCTAGGAAGTCTCACCTAGATCAGTGCAACTGATAAAGAGCATGAGTTAGGATTGAGCCTAGAACCCACCTTTTCAACATCAAAGAGGACTTTCCAATAAACCAAGAGCCTCCCATCAATGCTACTAGTAAATCATCTTCACAGTTAAACATGAAGCTAAAGAACACTTTGGCCATAGAAACCACATCAACTTGTCCCTTAGGTCTCCAACAGTTGAAGGAAAAATTGCAAACCAGCTCAATGTAAGGTCGTGATCCAAAAAATTTACCCAACAACGACATGTCCATATTTGAAACACTTTTTTCAACAATACAATCTGGGATTGAGATAGAGTATTCTCCGGTCTTAGCATTCACAACAAAATCCACTAGAGGAGAGTAAATTTTTCCTTTGGGCTTCATGCCAAATAGATTAGACCATTTAAGAGATGATTCTGAGAGGAAACCATCCTATTCTTATCACCCCAAAGGACTGAACCTTTCAAATTTGCATCCAATCCATCAGAAGATAGACCAGGCCCAAACTTTTCAACACCGAGATTCCCCTTTTTAGAGAAGGACACCGGAGAAGTCACTGGAAAAGCAACCTTCGAAGCACCTTTTCCACCAGAATATTCATTAATAGGGTATCCATTGAATAAAAGAATGTTAAGATTAGAAAATATATAAAATAAAATCCTAAAACTTTGATAAGTGCGGCCAAGAGAAGAGAAAGTATTGAAAACAATCCAATTAACCAATGTTGGAGTTTTAGTGGTAGAATCCCAAGTCGAACATGAAATTAACTAATGAAATCAAATATTTAATTAAAAAATATTGGCATGATAATACAAGAGTATGATATAATATTAGAGATGTTTCAAAATTAAGGATGGGATTAAAAATCTATGACCCTCATCCAAAACATCTATTAGATATGATTCAAACTGAATTTTACAAAAGAAATAGATGATTCAATCTTACCAAATATTAGCTTAAGTCAAAGATCATTTAAAAAAAGTAAACCTTGTTTTGTGAAAATTAATAAACAACCAATCTCTTGTTGTTGTAAAACTCATGCACAATTTCATTATTATTATGATATTTTTTAAATATACATTGTACTTTGTATACTAACAATCTAAGGATGTATTAATATGCCACCTAAAACAATCAAGGAGTTTATAACAAGCTTGTTTTGTAAATAATTTGATGGACACTTATTTTATTTAATGCATGTATTTATGGACAATGCAATAGATGTGGAAACTTTTCATTGTTAGGATAATGTATGGATGAAAGTAGTTTACATGATTTTGGACAACAACTAGTGGATGTTAAAAGATTCAAAAATATTGAATATTCTTTAAAGAATGGAAAATTTTGAAAATTTTGTGAGTTAATCATAGAAAAAAATAGTGTGCATGCATTCATTAGAGAATTTAAAGATACAATTGTACCCAAATATTCCAAACACTCTCAATATGCTCAATGGATTGATGGTCAATTTCGTACATGTAAAAAAAAAATCCAATTGGAGTTCTATATTATCAGTTGTTGATTTTACAAATAACTACTCTTGCTCCACAAGAGGAAATTCAATCCCAATATTATAATTCAATGTAGGTGGACATATTTGTTCATATTGTATATAGATATGTAGATGATAGTACAACAGATAATAGAAATTTTTTGAGGGAGTTTCATTTTTATTTAAGTGATAATCAGTTACATGAGTGTCAAAATTTATTTAATATTGTTTTAATATATTTTATGAAATATTAAAAGAAAGAGAAATTCAAATGAGAGAACATCGCATATGGTTAGATAACTACATGGGATAATTCAAGAATGCTAGAATTTTTTATGACATCAAAATCAATCCAATAACAAAAGATTTTGGACTTGTTCTATTACAATCCTTAGAAAATATCAAAATAGGATTTATCAATTGAGAGTTTCAAAAATAAGCACTTCTACACAACAACTTAAATCATCAAGTCAATACTCTACCCATGCCATGGAATTTGGAGTTTCAAAACACTCACAAATTGACAAAACACTAAAAGATTTTATGAATGACAGATAAATGATTACATCCATACAATGTTTGGCTGGAAATGATAAAAATACAAACAAATAGTAGGCTAGATTTTAATTGGAAATGAAAAGAAAAACTACCAAGCATTAAAACAAACAAACTGAAACAACACTTTATACTCGTTCCTTACACCAAATTTTTTCCATTTCATGCTCAAGTGTAGAGGTTCTTTGTTTAGCTGAAAGTCATTATTTTAGAGGCAATTTTCTCACGCCCCTATAGTTGAACCCATTCTTTTCCACACCCTTGTAGCTACTATCGCTTCCTACGCTAATTTTTTTCTTTCCTTTTGTTCTTAACTACCTATCCTCCTTCCCACACTAGCTATCTACTTTTTTTGTTGTCTTCCTTTTCCACACCAAGCACCCAACTCCCTTGTTGACCGATTCAAATCCTCTTGTTCTTTCTTAACTAAATTTTATAGCAAACTTGCCTCACTCTATTTCCTACATGTGTAACAAGAATACATTATATTTTATATGTAATCCCTTCTTTCCCACGTGGGGAAATGTATTACTTTTCCAATACAATCTTTAACTACCTTATTCCCTTTTACCTATATGTCTTTCTCTTCAGCATCTTTAAGTTTTCATTTTATTTGCATATATCATATGCCTTCCACGTGATCATCCAACTAGGATTTTTTAACATTGGGGAGTGAAAATAAATTTGGAAAAGATAGCTATCAAAAACACCGTGCCCCCAATTATTTAACCACAAGCCAAAATTACCAGCCAAAGAAAATACCAAAACAAAAAAAATTCAAAGAGAAAACCAAAATTGAAGGTGTCAATGCTCCTACATCAGGCTCCCCCAGAAGCAAAAAAAAATCATGAGCTCTTGCTCATGAGGTCATCAACACTATGACCATATTTGAAGATTTCAACAAATGTTAACCAAGTGGCATCCTCCAAATGATGATCCTTCCATTTAACCAAGTACTGGTAATATGCCTTACCTTGGCTCTTCTTCAACAACCACTTCTCCAAGATGCACTCAATGCCAATTAGATTCAACTTGGTCACTTGTTATTCCCATCTTGGAATCATCTATGTGTTTTTTGTTCCATCTACTTCCTCACCTTTGTAGGGATAGAGATCAACTACATTGAAGATGGGAAAGATACCTATATCCAAAGGAAGAGTTAGCTCGTAAGCATTAGTGGAATTTTTTTTGATAATCTTGCAAGGACTTATCATCTTCATTTTTAGTTTTTTGTATTCACCTTTTCAAAATATCTCCTTCCTAAGATGAGCCAAAACAAGATCACCAACCTGAAAATGCACTTCCCTTCGCTTCTTATCAGAATATTTCTTATACTATTGGTCTCCCTTCAATATGTAGTTTGACCTCTTCATGAAGGTCATGAATACCTTTGGAAAATTCCTCACCATTTGCACTTATCCTCTCAAAATTATCAATATCTCTAAGTTCAAATACACCCCTTGGATGCATACCATATGTAGAGTCTAAACTAATGTATTGTAAACTTGGTAAAACCTACCCAATTCAGAGGTATGTTTGGTTTAATAGTCCACTCAACATTGTAAAGACTACATTAAAATATCAACCCAAGGTTTGTAAACTTCTGATGGTGTTGCAATGTGTTTTCCTTAAAAGACTTAAGGCTACCTAATTTATCTTATTCAAGGTGTTCTACTTGCTAGAAATTTAGAAAATTGCATAACAATGAAAGAAAGAAACTAAAGCTAATGGCTACAGGTGTCTACTTAACCTGTAACTGAACTACTACTAATAAAGAATTATTGAACTAACTCAAAACTACTAAAATTGGCAATTAAACTTACTCTAACCTCCAGAGTACTGTAGATTAACCAAATACATGCATTCTCATGAAAATTCATTACTAATAATCAAAGTATGAGAGTCTATTCTACCTTACATGCAATTTATAAACAATGATAATAAAAAATAACTACTAAACAAAAATAAATAGCTACAAATGAAGTGAAGAATAATTACCTTGAGTGGCCTACTCAAGTGGTTTCCTTCACTTAACTAGAACCAAATATAAATATCAGATTTTACACATCCATGTGAGATTGAACTTCATTCATTACGCATCACAATAGATTAAACACAAAATCTTCTTCACAAATTGTATTCAATGAAATCATTTTGAATAACCAACATGTATTGCAGATAATAATTGAAACTAAAAAACAATTGATAACAAAAATATTGAAATAAATTAACTTATCTAAGGACTCAACCACTGGCTATATACAAGCATGAAGGATTTTATTCCAAGTAACGACTAACCACAATATTTAATTATCACTCCTAGATATTAGAGTATATAGTTAAGATTGAATTGTTCAAACTATAACTGAAAAGAAATAAGAGTTCAAATAGAATTGAAACTTTATAAATAGACATGCATGTAGAACACACAAATAGTTATTTAGAATCTTAATAGCAAAATATTTCTTCTTCTCCAACCCTCTATTCACTATCATAATAATGCATGTTCAACTCTATCAGCTGTCTTCATACAGTAGTTATTGCATTCAGTTTGATTTGGCACTTCCCCTGTTTTGTTGTCATAGTCTTCCTTTTGTTGCAGGTTACAACTTCTAGTTGCTACAGGCTACATTTATTTGTTAGTTGCAAGAGGTTACTCCAGAAGACATGTACACAAAGCTAACTATCATAATTAAACATAGAATTCCATCCATATTTCATGCATACTCACATATAAACTACACAATGCTACTATATTATAACCATATTTCCACTACTATGATTTAGGTCCAAGGTTGTATAACAAACATGAAAAGATAGCATAGCATAGGAGTATTGTCTGAAAGGTTTATCTAATAGTGTCTGAATGTATGCATAAAAACAACAAAAAATAGGCTAATAACTAAACCCATCATTCCCCTAAACTATACTTTTTCTTGTCCTCAAGGAAAACACTAGGGGTATAGATTATATCATAGGGTGATCTCCCTAAAGTCTATGACAACATCAACCCCCTTGATATTCCTTAAGCAAAAACCTTTGTAGGCAGCAAGTTGTCTCATTTTGATATTCCTAGCTTTCTCGCATTCCTCACCTTTCTCCCCGGTCCAGTGTGGAACTAGATAGAGTAACATAGGTGAATGGAATGTAAGTGGTACCTAGTGAATTCCTATATCAACACCAATTCTCATGTATCTTTGCACCCTTTCAAGCATGGTGGTAAAATTGTACATGGAATGAGGACCCTTTCTCTGCAACTCCTGGGTCAAGTTCTTCCATCTACTCTGCATATAATAGTAGCATTGTTGACCCAAGCCTATGACTAATGTTTGAATTCTTTTGTAATCACCTATCCTTGGTTTCATAAATTTTTTTCCTACACCTTTATGATCTAGGAGTTTCAACCATTCATCTATAACTACATCAAGGTTCTTATATTTTTTCCTTATGGGGAGAGCAGTTGATTTCTCCCTCTCCTCATATTCTTCCATTATTTCTCCCCTGAATTGTTCATTTTCGTAATAAGATGCCAATGCTCTTACTTGGAGATCCCCTACAAACATCAGAGGATTCCACTTTGTTTCATCTAGCACCACATAATTGTGTAAATAGTAGTCACATAATTGATCTTGCTTCTCAGATGTAGAATCGATAAAAACATTAATATTTACTCAAATTGTCTACTCATCCCAACTAGTTGATTACTAATTAGCCTACTAAATTGAAAACTAAAAAAAAATTCCTACAGAAATAGTGCATATTTCCTTGTTGGAATTATGTATCTTATGATTTGTGTAGCTTTGTATGCCACTTCTCCCAACCTGACTTCTAATATTCTTAACTCAATCTCTTTCCTTTCCAACACCTTAGCATGTTCTTCAATCAAAGTTTCTCTTTCTTTCTTCCACTTTTCCTTTTCTTGTGCAAACTCATCAATCACTCTCCATAGTTGATAACCAAGTGACAAGGTTGTATAGTTAGTTGGAGTTCTCAAGGGATGAGGTCTCTAATTTGGTACTACAAGTTCTCCATCCCTTGTCTTAGTAATGGTCAATTGTGCCAACAAATCAAGTTTAGTACCATGGCCATATGTTTGCAATTTTTCCTCTTTTTCTTGTATTTTTTGATTCCCTTTCCTTGTCTTTCTTTTCATAGATCTAAACTAACTCTTCCAAATGTTTGATTCTATCCAAGGCTTCTTGGAGCTTCTTCCTAACATCTCTTTCTTCTATATACATTTCCTTTATTTCCATAAACTGCTCATTGCCTCCCCCTTCTAGTCTTCATAGGTAGGACTATCTAAGGTTTTCTTTTGTGTTTTCTTAGCAACAAACACATATTTTAATTCTAAATCAAAAGTGGTAGGCACATATATCTTCCTCTTCACAAGTGTATTTACATTTCCAAGGATATTTCCCTTCCCTTCAGAGTATTTCTCTACTAACATGACATCTTCCTCTCATTGTTCTTAACCCTTTCCTCTTCTTCAGGTTCCTCCACACTTCCCCTCATGACAATTTATTTATTTAATATGTGTGAATGCCTGGGTGTAGTTGTTTCCTTTTTAACATCATTCTTCTTTTGAACATCCTTCTTT
Organism: Sequoia sempervirens; assembly: GCA_007258455.2. NCBI lineage: Eukaryota > Viridiplantae > Streptophyta > Pinopsida > Cupressales > Cupressaceae > Sequoia > Sequoia sempervirens. The sequence goes on along the minus strand of VDFB02096626.1, from coordinate 23,083 downwards.
TTCTTTTCCATTTTAGAAGGTGTGGATGATGTGGATGTACTACCTCTTCTGCTCTTGGGTTTTTGTGGTTTTGAAGAAGATGGAATTTACTTCATTGTTGGTGACCTAGACTCTAGCATACTATGACCCTCATGCTCATCTATGCTACAAGTAGGTGAAGCCATAGGTGAGATATGAGAAATTTTTCTTACAATTACATCTTGTGGCTCTCAGGTACTACAAGTGCCTCTAGTAAACTATTAATATCCTCACATTTCTTAAAATCTTCCCAATCTACCTATAGGTACTAAATTCTTAAGCTTCTTTTTACTATTAAGGAAATCAAATAGTGGTGTTATAAGGAAATGTCACTTTGTTTCCTTTGATACTCTAATTCCATTCTTTTCAACATATTATAAAGAGAATTTGGCACATTTACCAGCCTATTATGTCAAAAGTGACTAAGCAATTTAAAATGTATTGTATACAAAATATTTTTCCTACCATCATAGGTAAGATATCTAATGTCATAGGAAGCACAATTATTCCAAAACCATGAAAGAGAGAGTGTCTTTGTACTTTGTGACGACGAGTCCAAATTCTCTCCTCACTCATAGGATTCCTCTTTGGCTACAACTGCATCAACATGTGTTGGAAACTTGTTCCAGTTCTAGGTAACCCAGAAACTTGTACTATGACAACCTTAGATGCATCCACTGATAGTCCTTTCACCATTGCTTCATCATGCTCCAGTGTGGCTAAAAACCTTCTTACTATATCATTATCAAATTCTGTTAGTTTTAGGAAATAATCAAGCCAACCCACTCTTGTGAAAATGGGTAAGACCATTGCATCTTCTAGAATTTTCTTGTGATTTGACAACTCTCTCCTAATAACATCACCTCCCATTATGAATATCTTTAATCTATTGAATGTCTTAACCTTAAAAATTTAGCTCACTTTCACTCCACCACCTTCAAAACCCTTCTTCTATTATGGTGTTTCCTCATGCAGTTTCACTACCATACCCTAATTACAACTCCCCTTAGTATCAGCTTAATTGCACTCAAAAATAGGTTCTGGATTTGACTTAGCTCAAGTTCACAATATTAGGGAATTAGCAATTGAAAGTATCAACAAAAAGTAGGTGTAATATTAGGAGGGTTTTGCATGTCATATATTTCTATTGCATTTGGTTTAGGTGGAAAATTTTGAAAAAAACTAGTTGAGTTGTACCCTCCCCCTAACTTATTGTTTGAAGTGACCTCACTTCAATTCATGATTGGGAAGGGTATGATTCTATAGTATGAATTTAATGGTTTAAATATTTTTCATGCTTAATTTAGTATGAAAGACATAATGAAAGCATTAAGAAATCTATGGTAATTATGATAGTGTTGTAGACACTTTAAAATGTCTTGAATGATATCACACACTTGAATCAAGTATACTAACATCATTTCCTCCTAAAACTCATCCTCTTTTCACTTAATTGATTAAATTATCCTAGCTATTTAATCAATTATGTCATTTTCTTCTATTAAGCTAATCAATTTAATTAGTTTAATTCACCCCCTTCCATGCTAACATTTCATCCTATTAAATTAGATACATCAAGCTATTTAATTTAAATACCTAAATCTTCTTATTTAATTAAATAACCCTAAGTTATTTAATTAAATATCATTTTACTTTCCCCCTTTCATTAAATCATTGAGTATCATCTAATTCTTCTAAAATTGCATAATTAACATTGTTTTAATTATCAATTACTAATAAAGCTAATTTCCTCCCCACTTGCAAGAGAATATTCCTCCTTTGCACATTCCTTCAAAAAGAATATTCCCAAGGAATATTCCTTACCCTCTTGCACATTAAAACTTTGTTTTAATTATCTAAATATCTATTTCTCTCACCCATGAGAATATTCCAAAGCATATTCTCTTTCTTGACTCATTTAAAAAAGGGGAACATTCCTTTTTGAAACAAACTCTCAACAAAATTTTGGGAAAGCTTTTGAAAGTGTGTTTGTTTGGACAAAGGTGAACCCTTGATTCAATCTCATCATCAATTCCATCCCTCAGGAATCCATGATCCATGCCTTCAACTTCCTCCATCCTTGACCATTGATTAACCTTTTTTATCTCAACCCTCCATTTCTCATTTATGCACCTATAAATAGGCCACTCTTTGGAGATAAATGGACCCATCTTTTAACATCAAACTTATGCTGTAAAATAATTTGCACTTGCACTCACATTTAGCATATTTTTTAGCTTAATTCACTTGCATATTATCTTAGCTTCCATTAATGGCTTCCATGTTAACATAGTTGCATTCATTTAGATTACTTGCTAATTAGGATTTGAATCTTATAGTTTAAAATCCATTTAGATTAGCTTTGCATTTACACATCTTGATCATCTTAGCATAAATCATGTTAAAATAGCTTGCATCAGGTTCATTTAGCTTTAAATCATGTTTCATCACACATTTATCATCGGTTTCGATGATTCTCTTCAATAGAATCAATCGAAATAGGCTCATTTATCCACAAGATTGGGAAAGGGTCACCATTCCACATCAATGTGACACAACTCCCCCAATAGGATAAGTTTCAATGGATTAGAATAGGTATTTATAAAGATTTTGTAGTTTAATATGATTAGTTTTAATGGATTCCTAATTTAGTTTTGTTGAATTATCTTATTGGGATTGACGTTTAGTGCCTTAATTATGCTTCATATCCTCATGGATCAAGTGTAGTCAACCCATACTAATCTATCAATCACATTTTGGTGCTAGAAGGAGGGCTTAACTGATCACATTTAATGAATTTTTCTCTCAAAGTCCATTTTTCTAGTTTTTGTAGATACAACGATGCTCTAGAAGATTTCAATGATGCCTTTTTTAGGCATTGCCATATAGAATTTTTTTTTAAGAAAATACAACAATGCCTAATTAAAACATTGGCATTGATTAAAATAAACTATGAAATTAATACTTTTTAGAAGTATCAAGAATTTGAAAACAACGATGCCACAAAATAGTGACGCTATTGTTGTCTTTGTCTTTCTACAAAGTGACGCTCATTTGACTTATGGAAACATTGTCATAAATAGTGATTCTTTTGTTTGGTAAGCAAAAAATATTATGATTTTAGCATGTGCTTTAATTTTTTTACTTCATCTAATCACTAACATGTCTTTGAATTTTTGTTCTAGTTTTTAGGCTAACTAGGTTTTAAAGGTTGGACGATTAAATTCGAAGTGAAGAAGCATTCTTTTCTTTAAATCTTATAATTGTAACAAGTGTTTCAACACCTTTGGGAAAATTATAACCCATTTATGATGCTTTTTATTTCACACTTTAGGACCACACTAGCTTTCAATTGAGTTTTAAAATGAATGTTCAAATTGGTTAAAATTGAACCCTCACATCATTTTTTTTGTTGGATTAAAATTGAACAATACAACTTCCACACTTAGTTTGGTGCTTAAAATGAACTTACCTTTTCTTTGAGGGTTAAAATTAACAAGTGTTTTCCATGTCTTGTGGTTTCTATTTTTTTCATTGAATGCATATGCTCTTCTCTCATGCCACTCGGCGATCTTGAGGATCAAAATAATTCCTTTGACATTTTGTATAACCACCCACATATTTCAATTTGGATTTAAAATGAGCCCCATGCTAGTGTAAGGAAAATGTGTTGTGTATGCTCTCTCCTTGCGCTTCGTGTGATCTAAGAGATCAAACAACAAACATACTTCCTTGCTTTTGTATACCTTTAGAGGGCCCACCACCCCGCTTCGAAAGGTGGGAATAACCCAAGCGGTAGTGAGGCTAAGGCCAAGCTACTTTGAAGCTGCTATATAAAAAATGTGGTTGTGATGAAAGTCATAAGCAACAAGTGTGGATGTATCATACTGACAAGTGCCACCCCTAGTGTTCACGTGACACATCAAAATCCTTTCTTAGGAAGGGACTGGGAGGCCTCTTGATTGAAATAATCTTAAGCTAATATTTTTGCATGTATGGCCACCTCAAACGAAATCCCTTACTAAGAACCATTTTTTTAGAAGCCAAAAACCTTTATGCTTGTTGGTGCAAGAATGGTCATTCTGAAGCCACCTCACATTTTACTATTCATTGTTGAAACAAAAAAATCCTTTGGATCAGTGGATCTTAGGGATTTGAGATTTGGTGTACCCGAGAAGTGTGGCATGTAAGGGGGATCTAGTATCACCAATTATCTAAATATTCACATTGTCTTAGTGTTTGGAGAAATCCAAGTGGGGATTCAACAAGTAGTATCTTCTAAACCTAGGGTGGTAAATTCTTGTGAGTTAGTTTAATTCTTTGCTTGGTTCCAAAACATTGCAAACAAACATTCACAATCTTCTTTAAAATTTCAAGCCCTTTGGTCTAAGTATGGATACCCTTTGAAATATCCTTGATATTAATGATTTTCCTAAGGATTTCTATCCTTACATATTTCTAAATATCTTGACTTATATCCCAATCCATACTTCCCAAAGTTAGCATAGGAAACTATGCCTTCAACCTCGTGATTTTCACAAAATGGACCTTGTGAAATTTATGATGTTTTTAACATAGATATTTAGTTTGAACTTAATCACGAAATGTGTTTGTAAAAGAAACTCATTTAAGAAAGATAACTTTACAAATTGAACCCCACGACCATTTGGAATCTAATCACTCTGGTTGAACAATCTAATCTTACACCCACTATCATTCAACCAAACTTTGAACTTGTTGAAGGAGAACAAACTAATATAATTAGTAGTTTGAGAAGCTTCACTTTGGAAACAAAGGAAACACCAACCTAGTGGAGAAACACAACATACATCATAGAAAAAGAAGAGTAGCAAGTTGATATTGTGGCTAGAAGGCCCATATTACCACCGCGTGTGTGGCAATAAATATCCTCTTTTCTTCCATAAACTTGAACTTTTTTAAATGATCTCACACAAAATCAAAATTCCCAAGAGAAGTTCTAAATTCTATCACTTCAAACTTAGGCATCATAGACAAAACGCTATCAAACAACACCTTGAGGAACTTTATCAAAGTAGGACTAGATTAATAAGGAAATTTTATATACATGCTGCAAGGAATAATCCTGAATTGTATGCCTTTTTTGAAAGTCAAAATGTTAGTCTTTTCCATGATCTTGAACTTCTCTAAATGATCCCATGCAAAATAAAAATCCCCAAGAGAAAGTCTACATGTCACTATTTCGAACTTAGACATCCTAGTACAAAATACATTAGAAGACATATCCTAAAATAGTACCACAACAGGAATAAATTGGCAACAAGGTTTTATAGACTTATCCTGCTGAATAAACTAGGCATGTAAGCTCAATATGAACCCCTCATTTAAGTCAAAAATTGGTCATAGGAATTGGAAAGTTTAGAGGTCTAGCATGTTTCTCACCACCTTGGTATTTAAAAACAAAGGTTCACTCTAAAAGTGAACATTTAGATTAAATTAAGCTCTAAAAATAGGAGTTTGAGCCTTGAAAAGTTGCCAAGCTTTCACAACGTTTTAGGGTAACTGAACAAGGTTTGAAAAAATTAAACCTTCTACTCTCCGGGCACTGCTAGACCTAGGCGGGTGTACCTATAATAAATAAAGCAGACTTTGACTATTGATCTTATCCTCATGCCATGATTTTTCCAAGATGGCAAATTGAAATGGAAAAAATAAAACAAAATTGGTATATATTGTATACCAGCATTCAAATTAAACCCTAATACGCTCATTTAACAGATACAAAAAAAATATGAATAAAACTAAATGATTAAAAAAAAATGGTGAGACCAGTGCCTTATGCGGAGTCAAATGAAATTATAGATAAACTGACTTCTTTCTGGATTCATTCAAATTGTTTGGCATATTTATTTATAACCAGTATAAAAATGCAAAGCTATGATTGGTAGTTTATTACTTACAGATACAATGAAATTCACTGAATTCCTTGCTGGATTCGAAATCAAAGGTTTAATCCTTCCTTGAAAGAACCTATCAATAATCCACCATGGAATCTGAGAAAATCGTCTTGTCAGCTAGACATAAACTTGTTATGTCGATCTAAATAACCAAGAAACATCAATTTTAGAGACAACTCAGATAATTCTTTCAATAGGCATAACACAACAATTGACACCAGAATTCGCCATCAAATCGGATGATTTTCATTGATATTTCGATGGCTTCAAAACATACAGCATAGTCTCAACCCTGTGAAACATGGTGTTCCACCGTCTTCTCTACTCTCTATCCTATTCTATCTATATCCATATTGTTTACAAAATAGACATTTATATATTGAGAATGTGAAAGGACGCATCCTTTCGGAAATAGAAAATACAAATTATAAACATAACATAGAGAATAGCTAGGCTCTATTTAGCCATAAGTGAGTCTTGTTGAGGTGGTCCAAATAATCCCGACGCTCATTTTGCTTACTCACTTCTTCCAATGCTATATCATCTGCAGAAGCTACCTTCATGATTTCATTCATCATTGACTCACATTCATTTTTCCACCTGGTGGCTTCTCTCAAATCCCCATTACTATCAGAAAATGGAATTACAATTTTCTCAGCAGCTGCAATTAATCCCTGTTCATCTCCTTGCAATTCATCATAGAAATTTCGATGGCGATTGATTATGTGATTAGCAGCTTCAAGTGCAGAACTGCTAGCTTCATCACTTTGAGCCAACTCATGAAATTTCTCCATGATTCGTCCATCCATTCTTGTGTGCTCCTTCAATGCAGCAAGAGTATGAGAATATTTTCCCCACAATTTGTTCAACCAGGATATCAAATGATCTTGTCTCTTCTTGATAATTGCAGCAATAGCATCATGCTTTCCCTGAGAATAAGCACTTGACCCTACCCAGTGGTCTTTTGCTTGAGAGCTCTCTACTTGAGTGATCATTTTGGTTGTTCCCATTGAAACACCAACCAAATCTTTAAGTCTATCATTTTCTCTCAGCAATTTCTCATTATTTGCTTTATACGTTTCTCTTTCTTTTATCAATAATTGAATCTGTGCTTTATTCAATTTTGCAATATTTACCCCAATATCAGCAGTAGCAACAGGATCAGCTTCTCCAGCTTTTAAAGTCAAGACATGGCCAAATGCCTTCTCTGTATCAAGTACCACTGATTTCCTGTGGGGTGGGTACAAAGCCCATATCAACATTGATCCCTCATCAGTATTATATTTGGAGCCTGCATACACTTCTATCACCTTTTCCTTATCAAGCTTGTGAGTAGCATTACTGCCCTTCAAGAAACTATCAAAAACCAGTGCAGATTTAGATCTAAACAGGAAATATCATATACCGGCATCCCCTCCCAACGACTTTCCTCCCCACTTCTGGAGTCATATTTTCCATTTCATCATCCACACATCTTCTCAATTGAGCCAACAATTGTTCCTCATTTCTAGAAGTGATATCATCAACATTCTCTCTTATCTCCTTCCCCTTTTACTTGTACAAGAATGCTTTGAACTCAGGGGAATGTATAAACTCATCATCAGAAACAAAGGATTTGTACTCCATATGCCTAGCATCAACATCACCACTTTCAATACTTTGTTCTCTGACTAGGCAGAAATATTGTTGAGTCCTCATTCTAGATACCTTTAATGCTTTACCCTGTGACACATCAGCTCTTGGTGCTTCTTCATCTCCAGAAGACAATAACTCAGTATCTTGTAGCCCTTGGTTATACCTTTCAACTACCCTTTTTGCTTCATCTTCATCTAGATTTCTAATCATATCATCAAAAGGATAGGGTACATGCTGATACCCTCGAAAATTAATCCTTTCTTTGGCTGAATGAATATACCCCTCAGGGTCAAAGTATTTCTTGGTTGGTCCTCTTTTCATGTTATAGTGCAACAATCTGTCAAGAATTGAATTATATCCCTCTTTAGCCAACATAGTGAAATCACCAAAGCATAAAGTACTAGGCATAAATGCCTGCTTCCCAAAAGAGCTGAAATGCATCACACTACTGTAATCCATTTGTCTGACAATTTCCAAGTATGCAACCCTGTTTGGAACTATCCTTGGCAAAATGAAAGGAGCATCTTCAAATCCATACACTCTGATTACAGTAGCTCCCTCTAAACAATACCAATCTCCCCAGTTATGGTCAATTGGCCCATCAAAATCTTTAGGCCGAAGGAAACTTTTGATCTCATCAGTCAATGAATGATTACAAGGATAATGATACAATTTATACAATGTCTTTACAAAATACTCCTCAAAATGAATAAAACTAGAACCAGCAAACCTGCTGTCCCAAATGGCAGTCCATAATTGAACAGGCAATGTTTCACCCTCCTTACCAATCTGAGAAATTCTCATTTCCGGAGGCCACACCCCAAGCTCTTGTCCGAAATATAGCACCAAATGCATCAACAATGAATAGTTTCTGAGATGAACAATGGAAGCTCCACCCTTTATAGCCATCAATCCTGAGTCAAGCTCCTTAGAAATATATGAAGCATAATCAAATAACTTGGCATTGTGATATTGAATGTTTGCTGCAATGACCATTGGCACCATTGACATAAATTTCGGGGCATCCATCCCCAACACCTGACACACTGAAAAATATGTATACTTCATGTAGGGTTCAAACAAATCTACATGATAGGGAGGCCCCTCACTATCTTCCATAGGTTCGGGCTTGTTACCCTGTTTAACCCTATGAATTGGTAACCTCCAACCCTTGTAACTTGTATCCATTCTGAAAAATTCCTTCTGCAACTCTTCACAATTGATTTCCTCATCACAAAATCCTTCCAATTTGAAAACCTCACCAATTCCTTCTTTTGACACATGTATCTGTGGTTTTCCAGAAGGATCACATATTGCTTTACGCTTTGGATCATAATGATCAGCAAGCAATTTTACCAATTCAGCATTAATAAATATATTAGGGCACACCTATTTCCCTACATTCAACTTCCATGGATTACAAACTGGCTCAAAACGATTCCTCCTACGATAGTGGAAATTGAAAAGCTCATACCCTCTCACAGCAGTCCAGACATCACCTATGAACTTGCATTTGTCATCCAGCTTGTCAACTTCTGCCCTAAGTTGTGCGGACCTTCTAGCTTTAGGCCCCGAACCAGGTAGTTGATCAATAAGGTCTTGGTTTAGCTTCCTTTCAGTGCCTTCATGCTCTATATTAGTCTTTTGTTTCTTTCCCCTCGACTGACTACTCTCACCAAGTTTCCTACCCTTACCCTTTCCAGAACCAGAAGACTCCATTTTTTCAAGTTTACAGAATCAAAATATGAAAAATAGAGAAGCAACTACTTACAGTATTCTACTTGAGCTCCTCAGACTGAAAAATCATCTTGGTTCTCTCGTTCAGCTTGCCAATTCACCAGCAATCAATTCAGAAATGAGGAATTGATTAAAACACTACTATCATTACTGTTTTATCCCATCGTTCCATTAATGAAGCACGAATGAAGTCACCTTTGAAACTAGCACTGTCGCATCAAATGTCCTTTCGATGAGAAAAATTCAAATATGGGGCGAAATCCTTTTTCAACATTTATTTCATCATTCGCCAAGACACTCTGCAGTCTTACCGACACCTGGAATCAACTTGACGACAAATGCTTCTGCTTTTCATGTCGCTATGACAATTCAAAGTTGGGGAAGCGTCTCATAGATATCATGGAACAATACCGATATGTTTTCTTCAAAGCATTTTCCAATCACTGAGACATTAATGTTATTCACACTGACTGAAATCCTCTATCTTTATGTTCTTCGCTATAACCCGCAGACGTCAGGGAAACCTCTCACAGACTTCATCCTGTTTCACCGAAAGTCTTTATCTTCATTGGGTCACCAAGACAAATTTATATTCTTGTTGATACAATCTTCATTTCACCCGCTTCGCTGTGACTTTCAAAATCGGGGAGATGTTATGCAAATATCTTTGCATCTTACCGATATATACTTTTCAATGTATTTTCATTCACTAAGACAAAATCACCCTTTCACCGATGAATTCTCATTTCGGCATGTCCACCAAGTTTTCTCACCAAAGAAATAAACCCAACCATTGAAATAATACTTTCAGCAAGATAATGAACCTTCGGGAAAAACTTACACTGACACCAAATGTCCTACCGAAATCACTCCTCCAGATTACTCCTATTCGGCAAAACTCACCCCGAACCATCTATCAGTATAATATTATACTTCGGTGAAACTTATGCCGACAATTTCTTCTCTCGGCGATGCATATCTCCATCAGCATAAGATTTGAATCAGCAATACTCCATAGCTTCTCACCGATAGGTTTGAAATACCTTTGAACTTAGTTCGGCCAAACAATGGCCCCTTCGCCTAGACCTTCCCCGATGCACATAAGTCTTACCAAGACATCAGTTTGCAAGTCAATCGGTAAAAAAAATGATTTTGTTATGAGTTCATACCAATATCAATTAGTCTGGCCGAAACAACCCCTTTATGCATTAGTCAGTATGACATATTGTCTTCACCCCGACATTAGACCGATGCCCCAACATATGCCGATATACTTTTTTCAAGATGCCTATCGGCAAGAAAAAATTAGTTCGCCGAAACATTTTCCCGAACACCTTTATCTTGAGCGATAAACTTCCACATGCACCGGTCGGTGAAACACACTATATTCGCCATGACTTCACTCCGAAAATGACTCCTCTTTGCCAAAATGATTCCTTTTGTCGCTGAAACAAGAAAATTGTCCCACTGATGGTCTGCAACAAACATGTATTAGTGAAAAATCAGGTCGGGGAGACTTTTACAATGTCTTGCCGATTCAGGTCTTTTAATGAAAAATGAAAGACTTGATGGATTCAATGGCTTTTATGATAGAAAACAAGCAAGACAATACAAAGAGGGACTTTGATGCTTATGATGAGAACTCAATACTGGAACTTTTGAATGCAATAGAATGTAAAATTTCAAAGGTACACTAAGTTCATAAGGGGTCAAACATTTCATCAACCCTTTCATCAAAATCCAAATTTCACTTCACCAAACTTTACAAAATTTTCAAATAAACCAACACTTTTGGACTTAGATATCTATCAACCCAAATCCTAACTTAGTTAATTTGTATGTGAAATGAGTCATTTTCCATGCATTTGGATAAGTTATTTATCATATTTGAACTAGTTTATCTTGAAGGTCACAAGTCTACCCTAAATTTTCACAAGTTCATAAACATCCTTTTCCAAACATCAAAACATCAAATCTAAGTCAAAACTATTGTACCAATTTTTTTTTAAAGATCACTCCCCATATCACTCATCTTTTCATCTCCCACTACCATCATTGCTCCAAAAATACTTAGAGAATCCCTTTTACCTAGATTTGAGTCAACTAGAGAGTTCAAACATTACAAATCTCAACACAACTCTCCCAGAGGTGACCCAAAATTTATGGTAAAAACAAGATCATAGCACAAGATAATCGTGGAGAAAACCAAAGTCACATTTACCTCAAGTGATCTCAATCCTCTAGAATTTTATCTGAGAAGTCATGTTACTCCATCACAACAACCTTCATCACCATTAGGGCCATATGAGATAGAAGGTGTCACAAATAATCCATTTGGACTTACTAGGGAAGAAATCATGGAGCATCAAGCCTTAGAGAGCATAGTTCCCAATTCCCCATCTTTTGTTGCTCAATCATTGACACAAGGTTTAACTTCGCCCACTATTCAAACATGTCCATCACTAGGGCCCAATAAAACACCAACACCTAGTATTGCAGCTAGTCTTGCTAAGTATTTTGGTCATACTCTTCCATTTAAAAGAAACACACTTGTGGGTACCCTCAATACCAATCCTCCTCAAACTACCACTTGGACACCAAAATTTGGCATTCCCCTTGTTTCTTAGAATCCTCTACATCAACATAAACCACTTACACTCCATTACTCCACGACAAATTCAACATATCGAGGAAACCCATCTTCATCCATACCCATGAGTACCACAAGTGTGCCCAACATCTTTCAGAGTAGTGTGGACCAAGTATCACAAGTAGAACCAAAAGGGAAAGGGAATACCCTTATGCAAAATCAACCTTTAACACAACATGCAACATCTTCATCTGATCCTCCTATTGATACAACAAACCCATTGGTTTCCCAAAACACATATATCCCATCAACAATCAACCCACATCAAAACAATCCCCTGATCACAAACCATATCAACCAAGGTAATACTTTGACTGCATCTCAAACACAAGGGAATCTCCAAAACATCGGTAAAGGGAACCCTTTCAATTAGTGGAATCTAGGTCCTAATGTGCCCTTAACATCACCATACTTAACACCATCATCATCATCTTTACCATTTTTCCCACAAGTCATGCAATCAAATGGGACCTCAAACTTACATTCCCCCACCTCAATCTACTATCTTGCAAGGAATGTTGAATCAAGGGAATCCCCAACCTCTCATCAACAATATGCAACCCGCACAAAACATTAACACTCAAAACCCATCACAAATGATCCAACCACTAATTTATCCTACATTACAAACACATACACTAGCTTTATAGCAAGCCCAATAGGCTTATCAATAATCATTCCAATAGTAGCAATAACAAGAAGTAGCCTTAGTCGCACAACAATAACAAAAAGTAGTCTTAGTTCCACAACAACAACAACAAGCATAGAAAGAAGCTCTAGTAGCATAACAACAACATCAACATAAACAAGCAACCTTAGTATCCCAACAAAAACAACAGCAAGCAACCTTAGTTGCACAATAGCAACAACATCAAGCATCCTTAGCAACACATCAAGCAAACCTAGTAGCTCAACAACAACAAGAAGCTCAATAGTATGCCCAACAACAACAATTATTCACAAAACAACAAGAATAAGAAGGTTTATACTATAACCCTCAACAAAATATCATCAAATCGAATTGCACGTTAGGAACATATATTCCTACACCATCATCACCTTATCCTACACCACTGTACAGACCATACAAGACATCATCATATCAAAATCCCATGTACATTTCATTCACCATCCCACAATATGCAAGCTATGTTCCTCCACCAAGTCCACCAAAGAATATGGCATCACAACTCAAGGTGTTAACACAAGAAATACAGGATATCCAAATGGGAAAAATGAAGAAACCCCATACACAAAACCTATGGCCATATCCATTTGATCAAAACATCACAATGGTACATCAAAGAGTTTAACATCATGTGTATGGAGGTCACCTATAATGAGTCATATTCGATGTGCCTCTTCCCACAAAGTTTAACAAGTCCTACCATGGATTGGTTTTCTCAATTGACTCTAGGTATCAAAACTTTCCAAGAAATCATTGACAAATTCATAGATTACTTCTCCTTCAATCTTGGCATGGAAGTAAGCTTAGAAGAGTTATATACTCTCAAAAAAAAAAAGGAGAATCTTTCACCAATTTCTTGCAATGATGGAGGCAAAGAGTGAGTAAAAGTAAATGGCCAATTCCCAATGAACAACAAGTGGGCATTATCATAGAAAATAAAGACCTAGATCTATCCTTCCATTTTAAGATGTAGTGCATCACATCTTATGATGAGCTTGTCCCTGGAGCCCTTAACATCGAGCGAGCTCTAATCTCACAAGGAAATACTCAAGCCTATAAAGACAACCAGTCATCAACTAGTTTAAACGACAAGCCTTGTGTTTGGGATAAGAAAAAAAATGTAACAAATGATGGAGTGGTAGATTCTAAGGTGGTCCTAAGTGCTCCTAGGTTGAACAACAATCAAAATTATAACATTCAACCAATGGTATAACAAACAACACCACTACCAAACAATCAGGTCAACAACACTAAAACACAACAGAGATGAACATCTAACAAAAACAACTATCCAAAATACAAATACACACAATTTTCAAAACCCATTGAGACTATCATGAAGAAATTGGTGAAGTCAAATGTGATAATTCTTCCAAATTTCAAAAACTACCAAGAACTACAGAATAAACTACCCTGGTACAATGAAAAAGATCTCCGTGACTTTCACAAAATTGAAGGACACAAGACAAGAAACTACATGTGACTCAAAAACATTATCCAAGATCTTATAGAGAGTGACACCATATCTATTGAGGTACCAACTGGTAATCAAGATCTTAAGATATGCAAGTCCCCTATGTTGGATCATAACAAAGGAAACAACATTGAGAAAGCTAAGGATTGCACAAACGTGCAACATACCTATTCCAATGTGGTTGCTTCATGCGATAGCATCATTATCATTGTCACCATCAAAGGGAATAGTATAGAGTGTGGAGTCACCACACAATGTGGGAAAGTCACCATCCAAGGAGTCTCATCTCAATCTAAAGCACACCCTACTCAACCAACAACAAGCACTAGCAAGTACAATCCTTTAGATCAGCTTAAGAAGACCCCCACAAAAATTTCTATATTAGAACTATTGAGGCTATTCCCTGTGTAGGGAAATCTTAGAAGAAGCTTTGTCTGTGTCGTTTGTTCCTAAGGCTATAGATATTGAATAATTTCGAGCTATGGTAGGGAATATCACTAATCATCTCCTCACCTTCTCAAAGAAAGACCTACCATCACAACCATCTCATAATTGTGCTTTACACCGTGAGGTCATCATTCATAAGAACAAGGTTAAAAGAGTCTTGGTACATGGATGTGTTGGTCTAACATTTGCACCTTTCAATTGATAAAAAATATGGGCTATTTAGAGGATACTATTGAGAAAATAAAAATCAGAGCATATGACGACCAAGAATGGGTATCACAAGGCATCATCGCACTACCCATCCAAGTGGGGCCTATCATCATAGAAACTACATGATAAGTGTTAGACCTTGATCTTTCTTAAAAAATCCTACTTGGTTGACCCTGGATCCATGCCCTAAAATTTGTAGCTTCAACCTACCATCAGTGTGTAAATTTTCCTTTCGAGGGTAGAGAAGTTACCATCCATGGAGATCCCGAGCCTTTTTAATACTACAAGAATCTTGAGGCCAACTTCTATAAGATCCCACAAATACCCAAGAATTATGAAGGTCCTACACCTTCTACCTAATTTTTTGACCCATCATCCCTTGCATCTACCTCAAAGATGAAAACACTTGTTGTGCAGAACATACCCGACATCAAAGCAGTGATCCAGGATGATGGTTGTGGAAACTATAAGCTAACAAAGGATATTTTTTTGTTAGGAGAGATGCCTCTTTCTCCTTAATCTCATGGGAAACCCACACCTAGCAACAATGTTCCTAAAACTATCAAGATGGTAGCTACTACCTTCACCAAATGGGGGGACTTGAACAAAGAAGATGTCAATAAGGATATCTCTAAACTACTATATCAAGATGAACAACCTGTCCCTGTTCTTCCCATGGAAGATAACAACAAAGGATTGTAGCTAATGAAGGGAATGGGATATACCAAGAATGAGAAATTGGGACAAAATGAAAATTGTTTTCTAGAACCTATCATTCCTGAGAAACGTCCAAAGAATCTTGGTCTAGATTGTACAACTAGCAAGGTTACCCTTATTGGAAAAGGAACTTCCGCTAAATGGGCTAAGGCTTCCTCTTGGTTACCAACTTCACATGATACAACCTTGGATGACTTCCCCATTGATATTTTTGAACTATTTGAGAATAACTCCCTCTTCATGATATCTACATCATCCTTCACCCCAAGTGACTAACCAAATGAAATACACCTAGTATACCCACAACTCATTGACTTGGAACAAGGACCACCAATTCTAGATTTATTCAAAAATAATGAAGCAATCTCAGTATTCATAAGACTCTGTGACAACTTACCATGGTTAGATCACAAGGATGGTTTTGATATAGAACTCAACACATGGGTGTACTATGGGGAGACAATTGAATCCTTCAGTCAAAAAATTGATGACATGCAACTAGCTTGCATATTTTTGAGTGAAAACCACACCATGACACTCTCTGATCCTAAAATAGTAAAAAGAAAGGACATATCCAAGGGTGAAAACCTCTCTGAGATGCCCAAGGATGAGGAATTCAATCTCCCCCTTAGTTCAAATGCATCCAGAAAAGTTAGTAGTCTTAGTAGAAAAGGCCGCTCTAGTTAATGTGGGAACAAAAGAAGCACCCAAGATCACTTTCTACGCTAAATCCTTGTTGGATGAAGAAAAAAAGAAGCTAGAAACATTCCTAAAAGATAAAAGAGCTAACTTTTCATGGCAATACATGGATATGCCAGGGCTTGATCCATAAGTTGTTGTGCATCATCTAGTAGTCTATCCCGAAGCCAAACCAATGAAGCAAAAGCTAAGGAAAATGCACCCTCAAATAGCACTCTTGGTGAAACTTGAGTTACAAAAGCTTCTTGACATTAGATTCATCTGACCCATAGATTATCCTAAGTGGGTTTCAAACATGGTACCAGTCTCCAAACCCACTAGGGGCATTAGAATTTGCATTGATTTCAAAGACTTGAACAAAGCATGTCTAAAGGATGATTTCCCTCTTCCTAACATTGACTAATAGTGGACTTAATAGTTGGGCATGAAATTTTATCACTCATGGATGGTTTTCAGGATATAATCAAATCATGATCACCAAGGAGGATCAACACAAACTACATTCACTTGTCCATGGGGAACATATTGTTGAAACATGATGTCATTTGGCTAAAGAATGCAAGAGCAACCTTTCAGAGAGAAATGACCCTTATCTATCATGAAATGATCCACAAAATAGTTGAAGACTATGTGGATGATATTTTGGAAAATTCAAAGAAAAGAACTGAGCACATACAAATCTTGGAACCCATCTTTGACAAGCTCGAAGAGTATAAGGTATGGTTGAATCCAAAAAAATGTGTATTTGGGGTAACGTTAGGAAAGCTTATGGGCTATATCATCTCACAGAGAGGGATATAAGTTGATCCAACAAAGGTAAAAGCAATCCTAGACATGGAACCACCACAAACATTGAAGCAAATGAGAGGGTTACAAGGAAGATTGTAGTCCATCAGGAGGTTCATAGCACAACTATTAGACAAAATCCACCCTTTCTCGCATCTTCTCTATAAAGGAATAACTTATAAGCGGGATGAGAAGTGTGATAAATATTTCTAGTAGATCAAGGACTATCTATTGACACCTCTAGTGCTCATGCCACCAATACTAAACAAACCGTTGATCCTATATACACTAGTAGAATTTGGAAAATAAATGACTACGTTACTAAAAAATTTAGTCACAACTAAAGATGACTAAATTCTACTCATTTTTGCAACTCGGCTATAAATGAGTAAATAAATGACTAGTTTGGTCGTTGAATAAAAAATATTTAGTCATAGAAATAAAAATGACTAAATAATTAGTCATCAAATAAAATGACAATATGATATTAAGTGGGATAATTAAAAAAATATATTTCAATTGAGGGAGGGATGAGGTATTATAATATAATATAATAATAATATATTCTTATTACAATACAATATAATATAATATATTATAATATAATATGATATTTTATAATATAATATATAATATTATATTTTTTTTGGTAAGTGTTGTCTAAGGGGACAACTCACTCATTATGTAATATAATATTATTATTATATATATTATATGATATTATATAATAATATAATATAATATTTATATTATTAATATGATAATGTATTTAATATTATATAATAATGTAATATTATAATATATTTAATATTAAATTATTATATATATAATATTGTATAGGAGTGAATTTGCACCCCTTAAGCAAATTCCCCTTTTACACTTCCTCACCTTAGAAAACCAAATTCGAAGGTGAAAATCTACATTAGCTCGCTACCTTCATTCCACTTGGCTTCTATTTTATGTGTCAGAAGAAGAATAACTATTAGGGATGCTTGCACAGCGTGCAAATGTTCACATCGCGCACTTACGTCCCTGATGGATTCCTACACTTGAAGCCTATAGAGGCATTACACTTCCCATTGAGGTCAATTTGTAATGCCCCTCTTTGACCAACCAACCTGAATATGGCCATTTTTCTCATCTCACCTTCAAAAACACTCTTCATTCCTTCATTTCATCCTCTAGCAAGCTCTGCAAGCAATCTTCTGAGAATTCTACATAATCTTTATTGCATCCATCACTCTCAAGCAACACTTTTGCACTCCATATCAATAGCAACAACACTCCATCAACTCCGTAGAGAAAGTGTGAAACAACACCATTGTAGCAGAGGCTTGAGTTCTCTCATTTTCTCCTTCATTAGCTAGTGAGCTCTTGGTGGAGGTGGTAAGAATTTTCACTCCTCTCCCCTATGATTTGGTTGAGTAGCACATTATTGTTTTGTAGTGTTTATTGTGTTTTCTACTTTCCTTCCTTTATCACATATTTCCCTACAGTTGCTATCTTGGTTGTCTATGGAGGTGGAAACACCAAAACGGGGGTTTGACTGAGGCAGACCCCTATACAACCCCCCAACAATTTTCCTCCTTTTGTGTAGGTGTACATGCTTTGTGGAGCTAGCTGGAAAATAGGCTCTTTTGTGAGATCATTTTTGTCACTCTATCTTTAATCTATTTGATTTATCATATTCACTTATATATCTCTTATTTCATAGTTTTGTTTTTCTCTCCTGAAAACCATTAGCTAGGTTGTCAGCTTATTTTTTGGTAGTTCCCATTGTACTTTCAGCCCTCTGGTCATATAGAGTCCAACACACATAAGAGATGCCAGCTCACCACACTATCATCCTAGAATCGCGCTTCTAGCCTCGGCAGAGAGCTTCCTAAGGTACAATGTTGAACCCAAAAACTGGCTCACCTAGCCCCAAAAATGGTTTTGGGTCTATAGAATGGTTGAAGGACCCTATAGTCCTCATCATTCTCATCCCTCATTTAAAAACACCCCCTTAGATTGAGGTAAGTTAGGGTAGCCTTCCACTCTTGGCTCTCCATGACCCAGGGCCTTAAACATGGTTGATCCCCCTCTCTTACATTTTTGGTGAACCTAATGTGAACCATTTTGGTTCTATTTTGCAATACTAAAATTTCCTTTCCTCATATCCTAGGAGTGTTGTATGTGTGAGTGTTGTGAGGATTTCGCCTTGCAACCCAACCTGAAACCCCTAGTAAGCATAGTTGGAAGGTTACGAAGGTGTTGCACAACAAAACCTTGATTAGGTCACCGTATTACCCTTTAACCTTTTAGAGACTCTATGAAAGTATCGTCTAGTGTGCGTAATGGCCTCTTTCTTGCATCAACCTATCCCCTTTGTGTATTTGTGAATAGTGGTGTTGGTATAACCTTCACTTCATAGGACTTGTCGATGGGTTTTAATAGGGAACCATCTCCTCTCCACATCCCTGTACGAATCAATGGAAACATCGTAGCAAGTGTTCTCTTTGATCTAACGCCTCATGTAAACATCATAACTGAGGAGATCGTGCTAATAAAATTCTTGCACAATATGGGTATGATGCACCTGTAAGCACCATCCGCACGCATGACAAACTTTTTGTGATCCCTTTGGGTAGTATTGTCCTGTTAGTTTTGGTTGGACCTAAATCAATGAAGCGTCTATTCGACATAATCTTTGGATTTGAACTCTTTAGTGTGAAGTTGGGTATCCCTTGGTTAGTAGCTATGAATATGGTGTTTTCAGTCATGCATAAATATTTAAAATTTATCCACGAGGGTTTCATGGATGTGATTCATGACACCGATTATAAACCACCAATTGCTCATGGTAGCTAATCCTTGGATTACTCTTGGCTTGCACCCATTGGTCCTTTCCTACCTAGGATGGACCTCCTGCACCAATGTATTAGAATTATAAGAAAGGGTGCCTAAGACTAAAAGTGAGATACCCTTTGTCACCTTATACTGTTTCACATAGGGCTTGCCTAAAAGTTGGCAGTGATGTCGTCAAGGCACATAGAGAGAAGAAGAGAAGTAGTCCCAAGATCCTCCTTCTTCCTCTTCTACTATCTAGCCTGACGCTTCCTCTCGCCTTGCTATGGCACCTTCAGATTTTGTTATGCATATGTGAGAGAATACTATGGTACCCACTTGGTGAAATCCCACGCGTCTCACATTCGAGCTTCCTATTTGTCCCATGGAGCCTAGGCCCATTTAGTATAGCAGGAAGAAAGGTCCCCATGGGGAATCCTCTATTTCTTGGCATCTACGGCCTCCTACTGCTTCTGCTCCAAAAGTAGTAAACAGGAAGAGGCCCATTGTTTCTCAACCTACTCTTCCTGCTCCTATTTAGGAGTATGTTGCTCTGTCGAAAATGGTTGTAGTGGACACTCCCATGGCTGAACAGAAGTCTTATGTCCCTTCACAACCTCCGACCTCCAGTTCAAAGAGTCACAAAAACTTCCTTGCACATGAGCACAAGCATCGACACAAGGATCTCATGGCTGAGAAGGCCACCTTACAAAGGAAGGAAGAGGAGACAACTACCCTTTTATCAAGGCCTCCTATTGCGTCCTCCTCTCTCCTCCCCTTTGCTTCCATTTAGTCTAGCTTTGTATCACTTCTAGCTTTCGCTATTAGTATGAATGCATCTGACCCTAAAAAGGTGTAGGTGTTCATCGCTCCTTTAATGGAGTCACCTTTGTTGATATCCCTTCTAGATGTCCTACCTTTCCCGAAACCCATAGATATGATGAATACTTTGGTGGTATCTACTACGGTTTTCTCTTCCTTCGCACCTCTCGCCTTGTCTATGGGGAGTTCATATTCCCCAATGGAACAAAAGGTAGAGAGTGGTCCTTCAAGCAACGGAGGATGTAAGAGGATCCCACCTTCTCTGAAAGGTGGTCCCGCGTTGACTTGTTCTATTCAAGTGACAGAACTAGTTCCAGCTTCCCTTGAGTTCATCATTACTCCCAAGTCACTTGGTGACCCTAGTGGTGAATCTCAGGTGTAACCTTCCCCATCCATTGAGGTACGACATGGCACTCTAGTGAAGTGCATGTTTAACTCTCTAGATGAAGTTTTGGCCTTGTTAGCGATCTTTGTAAAGTCACTGACCTTAGCTCCACAAGAGTTTAGTGGAGGGGACCTTGTAAAGCCCTCTTCCTTAGCCCTTGTTGCAGGAGGTTTAGAAGCACCTCCCCTTATATTCCACCACTACAGGCTCATCCTCCTCCCCCTACAATGATCTAGAGTGGGAAGCGGACAACCTCTTGGTTGATCAGTGTTAGGGGGAGGACCCTTCTTTATCTTTAGATTATATGTGTGTGTGTTGTGATGTGTTCCCCCGTGATCATTTTATGTGTTCTTGGATAACCCTTTTCACCCTTGTTGGTGCTTGGATACAGGTGTGGTTTTTGTGTCGTAAACCTTCTTCTATTTAAATCATCATTCTTCCATGTTTGTGATTGATTTTTAGTAAATTGGGGACAATGAAAAGCATTGGGGTCATTTAGGATTCTCTACCATGTTGACCCAATTTTTTATTTTTACTTTGTCTTCTTGTGCATTCTTCACATGGTCTGATATAGTAGGGGGTTGATGACAGTTCATTTTATATACTATTACTATACTTATATATTTATGAGTAGTTCTAACCCTAAAATATTAGGCTACCCATGTGCCCTTTGTTCATGTTGTCTTTTCTCTTTTATCTTTTCCTTTATCTTTCTCTCTTCTTTTCTTGAGTTGTTACTCTCATGTGTGACAACGCCACTTCTACAACATTTTGATTTTTAGAAAATGAATTTGTTGCCAATGAATCTTTTCTTGAAAATCTTCACAAACTTCTTTTCAAGAATCACATTCTCAACTTGAAAACCTAACAAAACATGTTTCCTTCATCATGGGAACACATCACAACACACACATATAATCTAAAGATAAAGAAAAAACGTCATAACCTTCCTCCAATGTGGGAGAAAATTTGACCTTCCCCTTGTGTGGGGGAATCTTCTTCCTTTTGAATTCGTTGATGAAGTGAACATCTTTCAAAAAGATTCCTTGATGATGAATTGATTTGAGAAAGAAATATGTCTTTCGTACTTTCTAACAGCATGTCCCTTGAGTGGACCCCTTCTTTACACTAGGTTCCTGAGGGACCCATTTGAAAATTTTCCAACTTGTTGATGGCCTACGTGACTGTCCACTTACTTGCCTATGTGGCCACTTTATGACATGTTCTATCTATGGATAAACATGTCAATTTATAGGTGCGCCTGTGAAGCTACTTTCTGACTCTGCGGAGTCCCCTTTCTTTTGGTTTCCTCCATGTGAGAGATCTTAGGGGACACCTCCCTATAGGTCTATGGGTCTATAGGAAACTTATTCTGAGTTCCTCCAAGTGAGAGATCTTGGGGGATTCTCCCCTACAATTCTATGGGTCTATAGGACACTTTCTTTAGGTTTCCTCCATGTGAGAGATCTTGGGGGATACCTCCCTTCAGGTCTGCGATTCTGTAGGGAACTTTCCTAGGTTTCCTCCATGCAAGAGATCTTGAAGGATACCTTCCCTATAGGTCTACAAGTTTGTAGGGAACTTTCCCAGCTTCCTCCATGTGAGAGATCTTGGGGGATGCTTCCTTGTAGGTCTATATGTCTATAAGACACTTTTTTGGGTATCCTTCATGTGAGAGATCTTAGATGACACCTTCCTTGCAGGTCTATGGGCCTATGAAGCACTTTCTTCTCGGGGATTCCTTCACATGAGAGATCTTGGGGGTTGCCTCCTTGTAATTCGGTGAGCCTGTAAGATTGTTTCATTCTTTAGCTCCATAGTTCTATGGGGCTATGAAGTCCTTTACTTGTCCTACACTTTCAAGTTTGCCAAATCACGGTCTACTACCTCAACAATTCAAGTACACATTTATAACCCTATTCATTCTCTAATCTACCTTACCAAAGCACTCATTAGTATTCATGCTCGCTAAAATGGGGTAAAATTGTATAGGAGTGAATTTGCACCCCTTAGGAAAATTCCTCTTTTACACTTCCTCACCTTAGAAAACCAA
>VDFB02096625.1:0-15163 GCA_007258455.2 Sequoia sempervirens | reverse complement strand
TTGCTATTCCGTAGGTTTCAACCTCGGTGAGATTACACATATTTCAATGTAGCTTTGTGACACATCATAAAGAATATTAGTTTGAAAATAATCAAGACAAACAGTAGTTCCCATGTTGGGGATTGAATTATGATGAGATTATGAAAGATGTAAGGAATACATTATTTTTAGCCTATGGACTCATTGTGGGGTTTGGGATTGGATTTTCCAAAGGGATTTAGGCACCACAATTTTTGTTGTTTTAGCTCATGATTTCTTAATTATATTTTGATGGTTTCATGCATTACTTATCCTATTTGGAAATAATTATAAAAATAAATTATTATAGAGAAAAATAATAGTGACACCATTTGATTTTGTCTAATCAAAATAAGATTTTTCATCTTAGGAACTTGCCTATTATTTTCATAGTATCTAATTTTCAAGGGGTTGACCAAGGTGCACTACTCTTGCATCTTGATATTGGAAAAATCAAACAAGGTATTTATTAATGCTAGTAGTTCTTAATTCCAATAAAAATTATAGTGAAGAATGTCACATTAGGTGACTTTGTGATATAGAACCCTATGGATTGTCATTGAAATTTTATCAAACTTTTCCTCTAATAGGGTAAAGTTCCAATGTAGAATTATGAGTAGTTACTGAAATATACATGCAGTAATTGCATGTCTTATATCCAAAATACTCTAGAAGCCTATCCATTTAGCATCATTTTTTTATTATTAAACTAATTACAATTATTTACTCTTCCAATATTTTAATTACTAACTTAATATTCAACTTACATTTAATATCCAACCTAATTTATACTTATTTATATACATCAATTGAATAATCAAAATTACATGTAAAAAATCTTATTTTCCTTTTCACAAATTTTCATTAAATTTTACAATTATAACAAATTTAGAAAAACAAAAATGAAGAAGAAAATGCATTCTTAAAATAATAAAAACTAATAATATCTCATCCAACTTATAGACTCATCATTAAAAAAACCTTATAACCTACTATTGTTTTTTAACTCTATACTTAGGGAAAAAAAAACATCAAGAAACAACATTGTAATCACATAAATGTTAGAAATATAAAACCTCTATATCTTTAATTATGTAAATTTTTATATTATATCATTAAATTAGAATAAATACTGATCTACTTAATATTTTCATAAGCCCAAGTTTAATGAATTTTTTATATATTTTTTACTCCAATTACTAACGACAAATTATGACTGATTGGTTAATTTTCATAACATTGATTAGGCATGGAGTATACAGAATTAATAAGATTATAAGCGTGTCTTATAAAAAAGCAAATTTCTAGTCTTTGCCTTGTGTTTTTCATTGAATGTACTAATCCCGCTGCAGCTATGTTAACTCTGTATTTTTATCACATGTGAATATAATGACAGTCTCCTATCTCCTGCTTACCACGAGACCTTGTTGATCAATGTGGAAATTTCAGGTATTTCCGCTGTGTTTTCCTGGAAGAGAGTTGTGACATTGGAAGAGACGTGTAGTGAAGCATCTAGTGGTCATATGAAGAAATTTGTCCGGTAAATAGCTTTCTGAAAATGCGATATGCGTTCCGGTTCTTACAAATCCCTTTTAGTTTTCCATGAGGTGAATTTGTCATGGCGTGGTGAATTTCCACTGGCAAATGAATTGCTGACCGCGGAATTTGCTTGAAGCCATCAATTATAATATCATTAGTTCTCAATGTGGAAATTCTGGTATATCACTGTGCTTTCCGTTAGAGTTGTGATTACTGCATTTGCAGTGAAGCATCTAGTGGTCAAGTATGAAGAAATTCGCCCTGCAAATAGCTTCGACATTGGATATGTGTTCTAGTTCTTACAAATTCCTTTTTAGTTTTGAAAGCATGCCCGCCACCCATTAGAAGTATGACACCTATTTCAATGTTTTAAACTGTATTTTGTGTTTTATTTCTATTGCTGGGTCTCATCTAAGCTGTTTATGATAAGTTGTTAAAGTTTATGAGAAACTTCTTTGAGCTAATGTGCTTTACATCAGGACACTTGAAGTATCTGCTATCTTGTTTAGGATACGCGTGTTATGTACTTAATTAATTTGTACTGATAAATTATTATGTTCTTAATTAAGTTGATTGTTAGTGTTTTGAGGATTGAGATGTTTAAAAAAAATCTAATTATTGTATCAATGTTGATTCTATCTATGGTAAGAACTATTGAAAATGTTAGGGAAGATGTCTCGATTTTTTTTATGGTGTTGAACATGTGAAAAATGTAATTTTGAAACTATGAAACATAAAAACTGAATTTCTCGGCTATAGGCTTTGTTTTTGGACAAAATAAAAAATTTGGGTTGTTTGACATCACTTCCAAGGAATGTACCAACGGGCTCTATTTTGACTGTATTTGACTGTATGTAATTTCAGATCTCTCTAGATGTTTTCCTGGAATATGCATGTGACATTGGAAGAAAAGTTGGACACGCTGCGTCTGACGTATGACATGCATAAAGTATCTGTCCCCAGTAAATAGCTTTACAAGAATGGAAAATGTGTTCCACTTCTTACAAATTCCTTTTTCCTCTGAAAGCATGGCCGGCACCAATTAACAATATGGCATCTAGATGTTTGAAATGATTTACCAAGTCACTTTTTCTTGCTCGCATGTTTAATTCGTTTTAAAGTTTTCGATTGCAATGATTTTTTTGTAGCATCACATGTATATGTATATTTTAAATTTTATATTTGTTACAAAGTATTAGATCATAAGGATTTTTTTAAATAATTTTTTTTTGATAAGTTTTACGAGTTTTCAGATTCTTAATGTTTTAGATTGTATTTGGGTTTTATTTTTATTGTTGGGTTTATTTTTCTGTTATATTATATTATTAAAGGTAATAAGAAACTTTCTTTGAGCTGATGTAAATAAATTTATAGTTTATGTTAAGGCACTTGGGGCATTTGTTATCTTCTTTAGGATAAGGGTACTATCAGCTTACTTGATTTGTATTAATAAATTATTGTGCTTTCCATCAATTTGATTTTCTATGTCATTGAGTATTGAGAGGCTTAACAAGTTCTTCTCAAGTATTGTATCACGGTTGATTCTCTCTATGGTAAGAACTATTTTGAAAATGTGAGAAAATGTATCTCAACCATGTTCGTAATATTGAACATATGAAGAATGTAAATTTTGAACAATGGAACATAAAAACTTTATTTTTAGGCTATAGATTTTATTTTTGGACAAGATTAATAAAAATTGATTAATTTTATTCTAAATTTGTAAAAGAAAATTTTAACACCTTGCAATTTGTTGTATATCTAACCATGTAGGTGACACACATGATCTAACCATCATCTTTCAACATCATATAACATTGTTTGAGGAAAATGTTATATTTAACATCTATATCTTTTCTACCTCTACACTCCAAATTGATCTCATCTCCTCGGTACTCAAATTAAAATTTTAGAAGTAATTATATATGATCCCCTTGAATTTATATTTGTCCTAATAAGGTGGCCCAAAATAAGACATATCTTTCAACTTTCACCCAAATCTTCAATATATTTAATGTTCTTTTAAATATTCATGAATGGTGAAAAGAGTGTAGAGAAAAAATGATTAGTAGGAGCATCTTTGGAATAATAGAGAAATCATACATCCTTGTGGTTGGATTGTACACAATTATTAGAAGTTACACTAATTATGTGAGAGGATATATCAACATTTTATGATCATTGGGTCAAGGATAGCAAGTTATTTCAAAATAAAGTAGGTAGACTTCTACAATTATAGAATAACTTTTAGTGCTAGAGAAATTAGAGTGTGTGACAGGCAAGTACAACATCAGAAGGCTTATTGGGGCAAAAAGAGATGAAACTAGGCATGATGAAATCTATTTATTGTTATTTTGTGTTTAATTTCGAAATTAGGATTACTATATATGTTTCAAAAGTTTAGGACTTTGTACCACCTTGTAGTTGACATAGATTATTAAGGAGGATGAAAATTGGCATATATTTGGGTTTTCATTAACCATTTAGGAGAGGAGGAGGTAAGGGAGAAACATAAGTACAAGTGGCAATTTGAGAGTTTAAAATGGACTATGAAAGCTTTATATATTATTAATAAGGGTGAAACATTGTATGCCATTGAGGTGATTTCTAATTATTTTGGAGAATTATTAATAACTGTGAAAAAATTTGAGCCTAGATTTTTTTCCTCTTTTTGGGTTTTCCTATGATAAATCTACATCAATATTCTTGTATTCTATTTTTAATGTGTTTGTGTTTAGAGTGGGATACATCACTAAATAGTCCATTGGATCCTCCTATCATAATTATGTCAATTAGTATCAGAGTGTAAGGTTCAAAGCTTTGGAAGATATGTTGTTCATCCATAAGTTTTTCCTTATAATAGATTATAAAAACAAGGTGACTTATAAGGGGCTCATCAAAAACTAATTTTGATTGAGAGGTAATTTTTGTCAAAGTAATTAGGATTTAATCATTTGATAATTAGTTAATCATTAATTAATTAAGCTAAACTTAAGAGTTTTTTAATTATTAGATTGAGATATTTATAGGTTAAGTTGTCTCATTTCATAAGATAAGGACACTTGTCACAGTCTAATCAAAGCCTAATCTAGCTTTTTCTTATATGCATTCATTATTGTACGTTGTAACCATCCATGTATTCATGTTGTGTTCAATTAACAAGTTTAATTATACACTATTTTCAATATCAGATGCTTGTGTGGGGACTCAATCATTTTCTCTTAATTTGATAGTAAATAAGTTTTTGTGATCTCATTTACAATGGGAATTTTGGTTGTAGGTGATTTCTGGGAGTTGTGGGGCTCACTATAAACTCTAACATGGTATTAGAGCTTTAGATTGTAAGAGGAGGAGAAATCAAGTTAGCTGCTAAAACCCTAGACAACAACTAGAAAACTATGAGATTCAAGAAAAAGATCATAATCTATCAATGAAGAATAAGCATGACATAAGAAATCAAATAAATTAGAATAATGGAATACTTTCATACATCACCATTATTTCACTTTCATTGCTCTTCTCCATCTCACTTTATAAAATGGGAATGTAGGTCTCAAATTTATTGTGCATAAATATACTTTTCTAAGATGATTGATGGTGAGATTTCAAAGAATGTGGTTGAATTGTGGAGGAATGAAATTTAAATTTATAGGAGATTTTGGCATTATCAACTATCAAGATTTGATAGACAATCAAAAGACAAGATTCAATGAGAAGATGTGAATGGGAAAGTTTCTCATTCGAAGATAGAAAATAGAAAAATTATGGAAGAGATAAGTGGATCAAGAGATGTGAAAATGTAAGAGTTAACCAAAGAGAGAGATGTGAAAGGTGGAAGAGTTAACTACAAGAAAGAGGAAGTTACTAGAAAAGGAAATAAAGAAATGAAAGAGTTAACTGAAAATAAAATTAGAAAATGGAATTGGTAAGTAAAGAAGAGATTTGTCAAGTTTTCAAAAATAAATAAATAAAATTTATTTATTTTCCACCTCATATCAATAATTAATTAAATGAATATATTTATTTTAATTGCAAGTGAAGTTAGCTTAGGGATTAAATAATTAAAAATAATTATTTAATCAAGGAAGAGGAATAAATTTAAAACTTAAAGTCATTTAATTAATGAAGAAATAAAGAGAAATAGGAATATTATGATAATTAAATAATTAAAATTATTTATTTATAAGGATGTGAGGAAGAATAAATTTAGGGTTAGATGGAAATTATTAAGAAAATGTTGTTGTAGGCTCAGGATAATTTATATTGTCTAGATTTTTCCCATCTTTGATACAATGTGATTTTTAACATTTTTTCAAAGAAAAATGAAGAAAAACATGCTCATTCCCGAGCATTCTTTGCCCACAATAGGATAATAAGTTTCCCCCTCAAGAAATTGGGCAAAAAATCTAGAAATTAAGCCCAATTTTCTAACAATCCAGAGGAAAATATTATTAATAAGTGAAGAATGATTAGTTCAATCAATAGGGTATGTGCGTGATCATGGTGGGCCAAAGGCAAATATGATGGGTATGTATTGACGGCTTTTACCCATAAAATTGATGAAACTAAAAAAAGGGTTTTAAAGATTCAGCTTTCCACCAATATAAATTATGATTTACTTTGAATTTAAGAAGTACTATTATTCATTTTCTATTCAAATTACTTACTCAAAGTCCTAATTGATAGGCCTATTGAAAAACATTTAAATTTCAAACACATTCATTTTTTGAATCCAAAACATGTCACATTATATGCTTCACATACTATAGGATTAAAAAGAAAAAATTGAATTTCCATGAAGTTTTGACCAAGTTAAGGTGGTCAGACATACAAGTTTTTTATATTTTTTTAAAATTTGTAATAAAAAATCATAATTAATTATTTATTTGAAACAAATTACAAAAATATGCATCACATCGGGACATGAGTTCTACTTATATCCAAAATATTATAAAAAATATTATCATTTTATTGTGGTTAGGGTGGCTCGACATACACCTACTCTTATTTTCCTGAAATTTTATTACTGCATTGAAATTTCAAATTCTTCACAAAATAGATTTCATTTTTAACAAGCCCCATAGTTTAGAAACTACATTCAATTTTCTTACATTTTGAAATAACATAGATAACTTTATTCAAATTTTACCGTTGCCTAGCCTCTTGATTTTAATTTTTGCCACTTTCATAATTGTTTCCACCTTATGATGATCCTCAAGACATACCCAATATTGATGGGATACTCTGTTGATCTCATTAGATAGAAATGAATTAAAGTATGAGACATGAACGATTGAGACTAGAAGTGGATTGGTGGGACAAAATTTGAGATTTCATTATTGCACAAGTATCATCATAGAGCATTTTTATTTTGTAAATAGATAACATACATGAAGATATGGAAAGAACAAGGTGATCTAAATGTTAACCCTTTGAGTAGATAGACAAATTGCAGACAAGGAGTGATATGACTCATACTAGTGACAATAGAACCCTATTAGAATATGTGAGAATAACCACAAAGCATGTTAGTCCTGATGCAAGAAAGTGTTAGGTGACCTTTGACTTGCATGGCATGTTTTGATTATGTCAAATAAAATTCCAATCACACACAAGGAACTTAGTTGCCCCAACAATATTGTCAAGAAAACTACCAAAAATATTTAAAAGATAAATGGTCATGATCTATCCTCACTACTCTAATCACTTTTGGATATCCTTGAGTAACATTGGAATATGACAATAGATAAATTAGATAAAAGATATGACTTACTAGAACAAATAAGTCAATAGCCATTTAGATCTTCCTACCAAAGATGAGTGTTTCTAGATAGGGTTTCAAAGGATGGTGTGTATTTTCAGGAATGAAGCATCTCGTATAAGATGTCTAGTCTAGTTTGAAGGATGCAACACCCTATATAGGAAAAATTATCGTTGCTAAGGATAGATGATATTGAATAGGAAATTGATTGATTAGGATTGAAGGCTAGTGTGATAGCTCACCTATTTTTTCATGATTTGTTAAGCTCAATTTTTTGCAAGATATTTTATTTTTTTCAAATCAAAGTGTAGGTATAAAAAAGGGATAATTTATTATGGAATCTGATGGGTATAAAGATTATTATGGATCATGGATTTTTTGTAAGGGAAGTTGAATTGTCTTATCATGGCTAACAAATTTTAATGAGTGATCCTCATGGTGAGATTAATTGTTTAATTTATCCTCTAATATTACATCAAGGATCTCATCTAAAAATTTAGGTCAAGGATTTCCCCTAGTCATGTATAGGACCAATTATGAAAAAGAATTAGTTGGACTAACATTATTATGGATAGGTATGGAAAGTACATGATGCTAAACATCAACCAATTTCAGGCCATGAGAGGTGTTACAAGTTTTATTATGGTTGTATGGGAAAAAGTAAAATTTTTGAGGTGAAGGAGCATGTGCTTGGGTTATTATGGATGCAGTGAAAAACTAAATAAAATGACAATAGATGGAAGAGAAATGGCCTACTACACATGACACTTGTTTTCTAGTTTTCATCATGGTACTTACCCAAATCACCATTGAAGTTGTTTTCATTATTTGATGAACTATTTCTCTTTACTATTTTTTTTTCAATTTTTTGAATTTTTATTTTTATTTTTTAAATTTTACATTTTGTTTGCTTTTTTTGCAAATCTTTCTATATTTTTGATATTTTTGTGAGATTCATGTGTGAAAATTTTGAAGGTGCATGTTATAGATGGTCTTTGGAAGCATTTCACCTTCAAAAGTGGCAAGTTGTTATGTGTCATATCCATAGACAACAATAATGATGTAAGGGCACAACTAGTTTGGCTCAAACTTGCATGACTTCTCTATCTGATTGATTCTTCTATTTTATTTCAACATGAGAGAACCAATATCAAAATTTCTAGCTTAGAATCTTGTTATAAATATGATGGAGATGGTTTTGATATCCTTGAAGATGATCTAGTATCATCTAACATCTCTCATCCAATAACTCTAACTCATGTAGCCTAGATATTTTCTAGTATTCTTCATCAATAAAGAATTGCTAGATACCCTTAATGATTGTAACTTGAAATTGATCAGAAGAATGGCTTCAAAACCATAGAAAAGGGGACATGGGGTGGAACCTATAGGAGTGTGAATGCTTCTACGATATGGCCATAATGTTGGGTTCAACTCAAGGTGCCAGTGATGGCCACACTCATTGATAACTATATTCTTTAGGATTTTAAGTATGGTTTTGTTTGACACTAAAACCTAGTAAATAGTGTCCCAATATTTTGGGAGCTAGAACCACCAATTTTCTTCAAGTTTCATTCAAGGAAACCTTAGAGATCCCTAATCCAAGGATAGAATAAGGAAAGAGATCTACTAGAAGGGTGTCCTAGGGTGTGATTAAATGAATAAAGGGGGTTTACCCCCAAAAAAATGATTAGAAAGAAAGAAATGAATGTAATGTGAAAAGCTAACTATATGACATAGAATATGAAACTAAAATACAAAATTAAAAACTGAAAATGAACAAAAAGGTACCTAGAAGAAAAATGAGATTAGAATAAGCTCTAAAACTCTAAAATTTTGACTTTTAATGTGCACTAGGACTCATACATCAGTCTAGGTGATTTAGTTGCTAACTAGGGTTTCTGTGCAAAAACTGGAATCTTTCAGTAAATGATCTAGATCTCCTAAAAGTTGGAAAAAGGTAGTACTAGGACTCATATGCCACAAGTGGAGATTTAGTCCTAGTATTATGTTTTGGCTAAAAAATTTGTATTGTTTGTTGATTTCCCTTAGCTTTCCTCCTATCCAACCTCTGATTTTGAAACCTTGAATTTGGGCTTGTAGATGACTTTCTGTGAACATGACAACCTTGTGATAGCCTTGAAAACTTTCCTCAATCTTGCAATGTAGTCTTGAAAGGATCTTTAAGTTTTAAACCACTACAATTTACAATCACATATGAAGAGAGAGAAAAACTTGTTTATTGTTAGGGAATAGAGGTTTTCCTTGGTCAAACCCCATTCAAGTAATTAAACCTTATGATGAAACAATGAAACATAACCATGAAATACGAAACATGAACAGTGATACCTTGAATAATGTCTTGAAATGTAGATCAACAATCTAGCATGAAGTGGTCATGAAGAATGTAGATCTTGATCTTGAGTTGGATATGAAACAATGCCTAACTTTGATCTTGAATACTATATCACAAACACTAGCTTAATAACATTTATGCATTATGCCTTTGATATGATGGTGGTGGATCTTGACTTCTGATGCAACAAATGATGAAGAAATTTGTTGTTGAATGCCTAGAAATGATCTTGGAATACTCTATGATGATCTTGTGAAGTCTTAGGATGCTTGAATCTTGATTGCCAGGTTCATATTATGATTTCTTAGAAGAAACAATGATTTGAAACCTTGTTTATATAGGCACTTCATCTAATTTATCATGTATTAGATCCCAAATGTCGTCATTCATGAAATTTGAATCCAAAACCCCTAAAAAGGCCAAATCAAACTCATACACCATAGGTGGGATATAGGTCCCATGTAGCTGGGACTCATATGCCCAAGGTGGCATATGGGTAGTATCAGGTCTTTTTAGGCAGAGGAAATGTCAAGGAGTTAGAATATTAGGTGTATTTGTTGATTATGTCGAGATCTTGGTTGAAATAAGCCTCTACATGCATAATAAATGGTCTTAGGGGCCTATTAATGATGATAGGGTCATAAATGCAAGAGGACCCAAAACTTAATTTGAAGTTGTAAATTTATACAATTTACAATACTAAATTAAGGAAAAATTACATCTATTTAGCTTAAAAGGGCCCTAAACCTAATGTGAATGTGTAAAACACATTACAACACTAGATCAAGGAAACATTAGGTTCATTTTAATGTTAATCATTCCATAATTA
This sequence comes from Sequoia sempervirens, assembly GCA_007258455.2. NCBI lineage: Eukaryota > Viridiplantae > Streptophyta > Pinopsida > Cupressales > Cupressaceae > Sequoia > Sequoia sempervirens. The sequence goes on along the minus strand of VDFB02096625.1, from coordinate 4,660 downwards.
AGTGTGAAAATGTAAAGGGATACATTTTTCTACACTACATTTAGCCCCCACTAAATAGTGAGAGGAGGAAATTGCTTCAAACTCACACTAAAGTAGACATTGAAGAGGGGTCCAAGTGTACCAATGTGGATGGTATAAAATGGAAAAGATCAAGGGGTTCTCAATCCCCCAGGATCCAAGATCCTACATTAAACCAACATAAGCACAAAAAGGACACACACAAGATGTATGATAGTAAAACAATGTAAACATGCAATGTTAAAGACAAAGAAAAAGAGAACAAATAAATGTTGGATCAATCTTGACCATTTCTCCTATAATGCTGTGGATCATATTTAAGCTTGTTTGTTTAAAATGCACACTAATTTCTGGACACAACAAAAATTTAGGATGTTTGTTGGGTGAGTATCTAAAAAGGGTGGTTTACAAGTGGAGCACGATGTCCACTATGCAAACCAAATGCATGCTCACAAGGGCTAGTGGAACCTTAGGCCATCCACTAGGTGAGCCCCCAGAGAGGTGAGACACATGCATGTAGCTAGTATATCCTCACACACACAAGAAAGTGGCTATGGGAAAGTCACACCTAAGCTCAATTCTACAATGCATAACCATACCAAATCTATACCTCATGATAAATTTGATAAGGCACCACACAACAATGAATTTTGAGCTCCATGAGGCAAGCAAAGCTTCGTATGCTTGAAAATCATGAAAAAACAAGATGGCTCCATATGCAAGTAAAGTGTGTTATGAAAGGTGGCCATATAATAGTTATTGTAAATGTAAAATAGTGTAAGCTACGTTCAAAGGGATTTTGTTGAATTCATGTAAGGTCCCTTCTTATAGAACATCGTGTCGAATGTCTCCAAGAGAGGAAAAGTAAAAGGAATATCATGCTCTTAGAGGAAATCAAACGCAATGAGACCACCAAGAAAAGGACATATTGCAAGATTAAAGAAAATTGCATAGTGAAACATGAGTGTCGGTGTATGCCCCCACTTTAAAGTGGTTGCTAACACCATTTCTATGAGAAATTGCTTTAAAGTAGAAGAAGACATGAGAGCTTGTATGGAAAGCCATGTGCCAAGGCGCATGTTCTCTAATGAAACTACATCATGGATAAGGGGTTGTCCCAAAAACTTAGTACGTCACATGTGAGCCAACTTAAGGCATGTTTCCCACATCCCAAGCTTGATCCTATATATACATGGAAGGAAGTCAACTAGCCAAAAGAGACAACAACAAGTGTCATTCGAGGATAAGACTACCTAACTGCTTGCTTCCATTTAGTGCAAGACAAGGATGAGATGAAATGATTGATTAAAAACTTGGAAACTAGTATCAATTAGAGGAATTAGATGCCTCAACAGAAGGAAGATTACCACACTCCTTAGATGTTGAATTTTTTTTACTCAAAGCCTTAAATTCATTAGTAGAATGACCATGAACTCTATGATACGTAAAAATTGAATTCTTCTAGTAAAATTTCTTTCATGTTCTTAAAGGGAGAGATATCAAATGATATTGGAGGAGTCTCAACAAGATACCCTCTTGATCAATAGTAGAAGATGTTCTTGCATTTTCAAAGATGTCATACACACACTAAATGATAAATCCTTAGATGAAAATGGAGATAAAGGTGGTAAACCTAGATCTTTCTTGAAAAAGTATGGTATAGAGTTCACTTGTTCTCTATCATTTTTCTTTGTGTTTTCATTGTATCCCATGTTTAGGAGGGTGTTTGTATCTAAGACCATAAAAATATTTCAACGTAGATGAAGGGGGTTTATACTTTTGAGAAAGATTGGCTTCTTCATGATCTACACAAATCCTTTTTGTGTTTCTTAAAGTTATGCATCATCCTTTGATGAGGGATGGGAGTTAAATAAACCCCATCACCACCATGGGGTAATGTTGTTGATGTAGAACCAAGTTGAGTGAATGAAACAAAAGGTTGTTTTGGTTTAGATTGCGAGATTTTGGACCTTCTCATAAAGGAGGGTGTAAAATCTAATGAACCCCAATTGTCACTAGAACTTTTGTTTTCAAATGGATCATTTGTATATGACTCCTTATACTTTGAGGGAAAGAGTTTGGATTCTTCATTGAAACGAGGCATAAAATATAATGACCTCCAATTATCACTAAAGATTTGTCTTGTAGGTGAAAGAAAATTAGGATTAATATCAAATTTTATAGGTTTAACTTTTGATTTTGGAATGAAAGCAATAGGAGAGTTGGAAGTGTTATGATCATATTTTTTATAGCTTTATTCATCTGCTTCAATCGTGTATATCTTGTTGTTGTATTCAAATTTCATCTCATGGTGAAGAGTAGATGGGACTGATTTCATAGCATGAATCCATGGTCTCCCTAGGATAAGATTGTATGAAAGAGGTCTTGGCATGATATGGATAGGGGTAGGAAACACTATAGGTCTGACCCCAAAAGGTAATGTGATCATTCCTAATGGTTGGCTAATAACATTTTCAAAGCCATAAATATTAACATTTATCATTATGTTGAATAAGCCTCTTGTCCATACCAATTTTATCTAGGAGGTCAATGCTACAAACATTAAGACCTACTCCATTATCTATGAGAGTGTACCTAATTTTGGTTTAATTAATGATCACCTCTATCATCAAGGATTCATTTTTGTTTTGAATTTCAAGTGAGGGTAATTCATTTTTAGGGAATGTGATTTCTGACTATGTGACTTGGGTATGGCCAAAGTAGGATGCTACAACATTCAATTTCATAGAAGATTGGATCTCCTCTTGTTCTATTTGCAACATTTCTCAAAATACCCAATTGTATGTAGGTGATGTTTGAACAAGATGCCATAAGGATATATTAGCGAGAGTCTTTTTACGGTTTTGAACTATATTATGTAATGGAAAATGAGGAGCACCAGACAGAATATGTTGAGGAAATGGTAATGAAGTGGGGGCAGTTTATGGTTGCCTGCATTTCTGAGTGATTATATTACAACTCAACTTCTATGAAACATGTATGAGTTGCATCAGTGAGTGAATCCAAAATAAGTTTGAAATACTCATTTAGGTTTCATTTTCAATTAGGTGTAAAATTAATTCACTATTTTTAACTTGCTGCGTAAAACGCTTATCCCACATTTGTAGCTTGGGGTATGTTTTTTCTATTTAAATAGCATTGCAATGTCTTTGGTTGTTGTGACCAAGAATCACATTGAAAAGAGGTCCTCTTCTGTGTGCTTGGTGGAGTTTTCTTGGTATTAGCATGGAAATTAAGCAATGGGGTACATCTTTTGGCATCAAATCATGTTTAATTCTTTTTAGGAAGTTTTGAGCAATGTCTTTGAATTATCTTAAAGAATTCAATCACGCTTTGGAGAAAGGAAGTTTAGGAAATGGAGGGATTTTATTCTCACTCAACTTAGTGAGTTTAATCTATTGCCGATTTGTATAATGAAGTCCCTATTCTAGACAAATAGTAGGTATATAATTTGGAAAGGATCTAGGGGCTAGAATCTGAGTTAATTCTTACATAAATGACAAGGATTTTTGCAGCCACTTGTTTATTTTGAGTGCCTCGCATGCTCTTTGGACTTACATTCAAGAATTTTATGGAGACCCTGATACTCTGCCATGTCTCAATGAACCTCCTTCCAATACCATTGTGTCTCTTTGTTCTTCAGAGAAGATAAACCATGCTTGTGATCCTTTGGAGGTTGTTGAGACTTCAGATAAGGTTGTGGTTGCTTCAAAGGTTCATGATTCTTTGCTAGAGATAGTTGATCCACTTTCATTAAGTACTTCCATCATTCCTGAGCAATATGTTTCTCATTGTCTTCCTAATTGGGATTCCTATTTTTTGGATGTTGGTTACTTGTTTGTGGAGTCTCACATTTCAGATTTGGTGGACACATTTAAGGGGTTATCTCTCCTCTTTGATGACAGTTATTGCACAAATGTTGTCAAACTATCTTAGTCTTTGGCTATTGTTCAACATCCATTTCTAGTGGTACCTTGTTTCTCACTTTCTATTGTGATTAGGCATGTTCCTGATTGGTTTGTGGCATCATCTTCCAAGGTCTTGGTGACACATCAGCAGATTCCAAAGACATCATCATACATCTTCATGCTTCCTTCTTCCAATTCCTATACAGAATGGGATGCATACCTAAATTTGTATTTGGTTTTGTTTCTTCCAAAAGGGAGACAAGTTTTTTATTGACGTTGGATCATGTTTTGTCTTTAGGCACTTACCATTTTTGCAGGTGATTACACATCATGGGGGGCTATATAGCCTCTCTCTTTCCCTCTTATTGGGCGGTTGTTGATTGTATCTAAATGATGTATGTAGTCCTTGAGTGGGTGTGATTGAGTCCTCCATCCTTGTATCATTTTTGTTTTCTTTCTCTCTTTCGGAGATGGGTTTTTTCCAATAGTTTTTTTATCCTTTTCTCTGCTTGTGTGATATTGCATTGTAAATGGGTACCTAACATGATTGTGTCGCCAAGACCCATATTGCATTTTTGCACTTTTTAGTTTCCCTAAGTTTCAATTAAGGGGGGGTGTTAGTGTGAATATTTTCACTTAAATTTTAAGTTTACTTAGAGTTAATAGTGCATTTGTTACTCAGGGTAGTTTTTTCCCGTACTGGGAAGTTTCTC
>VDFB02096623.1:0-11221 GCA_007258455.2 Sequoia sempervirens | reverse complement strand
AAAGATGGATGTTATGGATGTTTTTGGTTTTTTGATAAATCTTGAATGAAATGCTAGGACTTTGGATTTTTGATTGGTTTGATTTTTGTATTTTTGAGATTTTGTCCTTGATCTTGATTTGGAGTTTGATTTGGATTTTGAACAAAAAGACCCTAAGATGTTTGATAATGATCTAAAGAATAGTTGTGTTCAAAGGATGATAATTTGGATATGTGTGAGGAGAAGGATGCATCTACCCACACCTACCCAAACAAAATGATTGTTTCACTAAGCATATGGAGAAGGATTCATCTACATACACTAAGCTAGACAAGATGATTTGGATGACTTTGACTAAGGATATGAAAAAGGATGCATTTACACATTCCTAGCCAAAGGGTGTTTTGATAAATGTTCTCAAGGACTTGGTTTCAATGATTTTGGTGTTTGCTTGATTTTGTCATAAAGCCTAGCACTTCAAGGATGATTTCAAGGTTTTTCAAAAGATGATTTGTGAGATGGTGTTTGATGTTTTGAAAGATGTATGAAAGAGGTTTGATTTGTTTTGATCCCTAGATGAACCTAAAATGACCACTTTGTTTTCCAAGACCTAGGTATTGAAGAGCATGCATATGCTTCCTAAAGACCTTTGTAACCAAGGAATGATTTGAACATTTTGGATTTCCAATCAATGATTTGTGCTTTTGGGATTTGGAGTTTTCAACACACATGAAAGTTTATTTTGCTTAGCTTTGCTTAATGGATTTATTTTACCAAAAACACTCTCTTTGATTAAAGTTTCAAACTAAGATGTCCAATGTCTTAATTTCTTTAAACCCCACAAGATATTTTATGTGGAAATTCAATGAACTTAAGACAAGGGTTTTCCTATTGTTTTACTCAAGAAGACAAATTGAGGTATAATTCAATGCTTAGGAACCTCTACAGACGTGAATCCGCAGGGAAAGCAGTAACATATGGATTGAGTCAATGATATTTGTCTTAAAGAGGGTTTGAAATTTTTGAGAACCATGTTGAATGTTTGTTTGCAAAATGTTTTTGAATACACACTGTGTTTTCAAACAAAGAATAGTTACAAGCCCTATGGATGTGATAGACAATGTTTGTTGAGTCCCCACTTGGACAAGTCCAGCTACGCATTCTAGCGATGGTTAGATGTTGACCCCATCGCCTCCACGCCATTAACGCTGAATCGGGCAAACAAGCATCAACACCCATGAAACTCCTGGCATGCGGCTTCATCTCTACTAGAAGACCGTGAAGAGTGTAGGCTTCAGAACGACCGTTCTTGCACCAACAAATAGATTAAGGATTTTGGCAAATTCTAGCACATGGGTTCTAGTAAGGACTTTCCGTTCGTGGAGATTGACCCATACGGAAAGAGTCCCCTTTCGGATCCATCTTGTCGGAGCCAACCGCATGATTATGGCATTTAACCAAAACCCTCATTTATATCCCGGCTGGAAATACTCTTGGCTTTAGAGTGTTACCGGTTGAGTCGTTCCCTTGGGTGAGTACTTTTTCCCCAAGGCAGGCCCTCTAAGATAAACAAAAGTGAGCAAAGACACAATCCGTAACTCGATCGATCTTTGATGGCACAAAGAAAGAGAATGTACGCGAAAATGCCCCTACTCACACTCGCACAAGATGTTCAATTTTTAAGCCCAAATTGAAGTGTTTCAAAGCAATAAAATGTATTTTGAGTGTTTCTCTTGCACCCTAGATTGCACGAAGTGCAAAGGGAGAGGATACGTACTCAAAAGACAAAATCACACAATTCAAACACTTGTTCGTTTTAAGCACCAAAATGAAGTGTGAGTTTTGCTTGTCCAATTTTTAATCCAATAAACCAAATCTAGTAAGTTGTGATCCTAAAGTTCATTTTAGCCTTTGCAAGAAATGAAAAAAGGTTCTTTTTAAGCCCAATTGAAAACTAGTGTCCTAAGAAGGAGAAGGATGACAAATTCTTTGAAGAAGTGTTAATCAAACACTTAAGTGTTAAAAAACACTTTGATTAGATAAAATATCATCTCCATGCTCCTCTTTCTTTTGATTTTGATTTCCAACCTACAAAAGTGATCAAAATGTTAGATGAGATCAAAAGAAACAAAAGGATATAGGGGTTAGACAAACCATTTACTTTAAATGCAAATTTGAAAATTTTAACTAATTTATAGTTAAGAAACACCTACACCATTGGATAGCTTGTAAAATTCTACCCTATTTTTTAAAAAAAGAATAAAAAAAGACCTACGTATGACCAAGATATGGTCATTTTAAAATTGACTCTAAAAACACTAAAATAGTGATCATATGCGGATTAATGAATAGTGCTGTCAAAAAACAGCGAAATTTCATAAAAAAACGTGTTAGATTTGAGGTATATGCCCTCCTTCTAGTGCCAATATGTGAACCATTTGAATCTAGACCTTGCACAAACACAATAAACATGCAAACAATTAGATCAAACACAAGATTAGAAACCAATGATTCCTCAAGAAATCCATTTGAAATTTGCAAAAGATAAGAAATGAAAATGAAGAACACAAATGAAACAATTAAATCCTATCTAATGCAAGCAAACTCTTGATCTCTTGAGGGAGTTGGTGCAAATAGGTGTGTGGAGATTTTCCCTTTCCCAACTCCTTGAATGCAAATGTTGATTGAAGATGATTGATCCACTTGATGAAGACCTTGAATGTATGCTCCAAGCTAAAATCTACAAAAAACCTAGCTATGATTCAATGAGATGAATGAGAATTGCTAAGTATTTTAGCATGGTAACTTTGCTTGAGATGTGGATGATGAAATAAGGATATAAGCTCTTTATTTATAGATTGATAAGTTGAAGAGATGTCCAAATTTGATCAATGTGGGACAAAGATTCAACCAATGATATGATGCCACTTGTCAACATGTGAGAGGATGAAGGTTGAGCAAGTTTTGATCCATGTGCAAGTTTGAAATTTGAATTTGATGAGATGACATGTTTAGGGGGATGAAAAATGAGTTAAATGCCAAGTGGGAGACATGTAAGAGACAATGTAAGAGCTTTAAATGCTTTGTTGGATGGACAAGTCCTTTTGAGATTTCAAATTTGAGGAATATTCCCACTTAGATGCTTTTTGAATAAAATAGGGAATTATTAAATCAAATAAATGATTTAATTGTGCAAGTTGCAAAATCTAGAGGATTTTGGTGATTAGGATTAAAGTGTCGAGATTTGATTAATTTAAGAGGATATTTAGCTGATTTGATAATTTGATTTAGATTTTTGGATTAATTTAAATCAAAAAGAGAGAATATGATAAGAGGCTAATTAAATAAAGATTTTGATTTATTTAATTAAAAGGGATGGTGTTAGATTAAATCAAATAAGGTTTTAATTTATTTAATTTAACAGATAGACTTTAGAGATTTAATCAAATAAATTGATTATTTAATTAAATAGGGATAATTAGATCAAATTAATTGATCTAATTAACAAGGGAAAGTGACTTAATTAGACAAAATAATTTATTTAATTAAGAGACGAATATTGATGAATTTAATCAGATAAGGGAATTTCATTAAATAGTTAGACCGAGGGATGATTTAGGAAGAAACAATGTTAGTAGATCAGAGTTAGATGCGCAATGTCAACTTGTACATTTTGCGTGTCTACACTTATCATAACATCAAATACTATCAATATACTTCTCAAAATTGTAGAGCTAGAGAAACAAAATGTCAAGTATGTATCGAGTGTTTAATGTTATTGCAGTAGCATAAACATATTTCTTGACCAACTGTGTGTGTACACACACACACACACACAATCGGCCATAACATAGCTACAAGAAACCCTTAAGAGTCAAGCATATCATAACCTCAAATATTGTAATATTTATCATAACATAGTTGCAAAAAAATACATGCAACAAAATTCAAAAAAATCATGCAATGGATAGATATCGCCCTTGTGAGGTTAGAAGATAGCCTCACTTGTGATGACAAAAGTTAATTATGTTTCCTTTTTGGCAATGTAAGTGTTGCAAAACACAAAAACTAAAAAATGCATCACCATGACTCGCCCCTAGCCTCACCACCGTCAGCCACGAAGTGCACTAGCACTGGTCCTTTAATGGATGGCTTAATGTGTAGACGCCAAGCATGAATGGCGTAGTAGAGAATGGAAAACAAACCCTACCAAATGAAACACATGCTAAAGTGAATGGGAAAATACTGACAATAGAGGGGAGTTGGGTAGTAAATGTGCAGTAAATGGGAGTTAAGTTTTCCAGGACTAGTGTGGTGAGTAGTGAGAAAACACATACCATGTGTGCACCATTGGTCTATGCCACTTTTGAACTTGAAAAAAGTGAATTTTGGAAAGCGGTTTGAAAAACTTGAAAAACATGTAATTTTTCCTAGTTGATTTTTTTTGGGTTGCTAGGTGGACTCTCTTGATTATGAAAAACAAAATTAGGCCAACATGGACCCTATTGATGTGGACCCCTTGCACAACATAGCCCTCACCACCATTAGTCCCTCTCCCTTATTTGTAAAGGAGAAATAAAAATATATCTTTAAGCACAATAAATCTAGATCAATTAGTTATGAATTAAGGATTTAAATATTAAATTTAATAATTGAAATGTGTAGAAATGAATATAAATAATAAAAGTTTTTAGATTTATAATTGATGCATATAAAGATTGATGAATTTTTAAAACTAATAATTCTTAGGATAAAAAATAGTAGGTAACATATTGACAATTGTCTTATAATAAAGTTTTTGTTGGTCTACACATTTTGTTGATCTTTGTTCTTCAGTTTACTTGCTTGCCTATGAATTTTTTTAATGTTTCCTAAAATATCAAGGAATGGTAGTATTTATAAACACCTTAAAGGATATTAATCAATTACAAGGATTCAATTTCTCCCAAATCAACCCTTGGAAAATAAACAATGGTCAAGTACAACAATCTTAGGTCATGTAGATGTTCATATAATGCTTATGTAAAAGCTAGAGTTCTTTTAGGATAGTGATTGATTGAATACATTTAAATACAAGGACATGTCAAGTCATCATATATAATTTGAATTAATGATTGAATTCCTTGAAATACAAGGGAATATAAACATGCCGCACAAACTTGTGTGTAACTTGCCCTAGGTAGGAAGAGTAAATGGGAGGAGTCGGGAATATTTGAATTTATTTATTTTTTGGCGGGGTAGGATGAGCACATGACCACAAGTATGCCCTTACAATTGTGAATTATTCTTAAGATAGAAAAGGGACTAGATCTCAATGGCCAACATGTGTGGAAATTAGTTCAAGTATATATGTGATAAAAAGTGGATAGGGTGAATGTATAAGGTTGTGTAAACATGTGAAAGGGGATAACTCGTTAGTGCATATAAATATGTTAATGAGGTAGATGGACAACATAGGGAAAGGGATACAACTTTACACAAAATTATGTTATTTATCAATATGTCTATGTATGAAACTCACTTATTTCAAAATAGTCACAAAATTAAACAAGAAATGACATGGATATAAAAACTACAACATAACATTTTTCCTCCACTTTTAGGTGCATGTGAATATGAAAATGATCATTGCATTTAAAAGTTTGTAGCATTGAAAAACATTTATGAAAAGTAAATATTTTCAACACATATTATCATGATGTCCATATAAAGTAATGGACCTTGTGATGATGTGATGATGTGTTTTTTCCTTCTATGTATGTCTTCTCCATAAGATGAGTTTGTACAAGATCCTCTAATCATTTGCATATCAAAACATAGGAACACTAGTGGCATGATATGTCTCCCTCAACAATTAGTTGTATGTGAAAAGTGTTAGGAAATAAATGCATAATACTTAGAATCTTTAATCCATGTCTTACATAACCCCATGAGAGAAAAAAAAATGCAAGCTTATAGAATAACCACAATGCAAATATCAAATAGACAAGTTACAAGATAAAACTAGCAATTGCACCTTGGTGTGTAATGGGTATGCCTAAGAGGCGTGGAAGGTTAATTAGGGAAATTTTTGGTCTATTTTTTGCATACATTTTTGCAATACATGAGTTCAATTAGTAGGCCTATCAAATGATGTTGTTTGTGCAACAAAGGTATCAGTGGAGAAGTGATATCTTCATATCACCTATGCATCCACTTACATGGATCTAAACATGATTGAAACAAAACCTCTAAATTTGGGAGATAATCAAACCCCATTACCAACATGCTCATGTTGTTTTTGCAATGAGGAGAGAGAGAGAGAGAGAGAGAGAGAGAAATTGGAAGACAAAGACAGAGAGATATATATGGGAAGAGAAAGTGAGAAACATGTAGAGATATAGAGATAGATAGGGGATAGGGAGGGAGCAAGGGAGAAAAAGATGGAGAGAGATAGAGGGAGAGAAAGGCAGAGAGATAGGTAGAGGAGTGAGAGATAGAGAAGAGGGTGGGAGAGGGAGAGAGATAGGTAGAGGGAGACAGATATGTAGAGTGAAAGAAGAAGATGGGGGGAGAGAGGGAGAGATTTAGATAGAGGGTGATATAGAGAGATAGAGGGATAGGGAAAGATATAGAGAGATGGGGAGAGATAGAGGTAGAGAAAGATATGGATAGAAAGAGAGAGGAGTGAGAGGGAGATAGAGAGAGAAATAGAGATAGAGATATAGAGTAGGAGAGATTGAGTGAATGAGACAGAGGTATATTAGAATGTGAGGTAAATTATATTAAGTGCACAATGGGTACACTAAATAGGTCTTAAAGGTGAATTATATTCTTAATCAAATGGCATGCTACCTTCAGCATAACTCCCCAATGACACATGCCATCCTTGGATTGTTGCCATGAAACAAGTAATCAAAAGTTAGTTTCTCTTTTCCCTATCTTTCTTTTTCTTTGTCTCTTATATTTGTCTCTCATGCTCTCTCTTTGTCTATTCCTCTCTCTTTCAATATGTCTCCATCTGTCTCTCAATTTCTATATATATATATCCCTCTCTCTCTCTCTATTCCTCTCTCTCTCTCTATCTATTTCTACATGTCCCTCATTGTCTATCTATCTAAATCTCTCTCATTCTCTACCTTTTGAGTTTCTCTATATATATATATACCTCTCTCTATATATATAGATTTCTCTCGCCCTCCATCTCTCTTTCTTTTTCCTTCTCTCTCTCTCTTGCTCTCTCTCCAAAGGTCAATTAAACTATTATATAATATTATATATAATAATAATAAATATAATTATATTATATATAATTTAATTTGTGTTATATAAAATATATATTATATATTAATAATAGTGTATTATATTTATAGTACTATACAAAAATATATTAATTATTAATCATAATAATTTTATATTTGTATTTAATAGTTTTTATTATAGAATATAATATATAATAATAAGCATAATTATATTATATTTATATTTTTTAATTCATTCATATTTCAATGTTGTATCCTTCAAGTTTAGAAGTAGAACCACTCACTCCCACTATATTTTCAATATCAATATAATTTCAAGTTTATTGACATTTTTACATCGAGAGGTGTTCCTACAGTGGCAACATGAACTCATGTACATAACAACACTGTGTGATTTATTTTAGCGTGCATTGCTAGTGATGAGGTGTTAGAAGTAACTAATGGAAGTGGAGGAGAATGTAATATATGGAAGTGGAAGAGTTAGGTATGTTGTAGTATTCTTTATATACATGATTTGTTATGGAAACATAAAACCCACAAACTTGAATAATATTGCAGCACAAGTTAGTTACGAAGAAATAATAGAAAAAATTAAACATAATAACAAAATAACATATAGGACACATATTTACATGGTAAAACCTTGAAAATATTCCAAGGAAACATCCATGGGGCAAAGTATTGGTATTCTTATTGCTCAAAGAAACTAACTATAATCTTCACACAGATGCTACTATTCATTTATGTAACATGCCCATTTTTCTACCCATTATTTTTACTGTGTTTTACCCACAAGTGGACAGTTTATGCTACTAACATTATGAGAAATAAAAATTTTCTTTTCATTTGAATAACAAGATGCACATTTGAAACATAACCATTTCAAACTTTCCCATTGCATAATTAAGATCATTTCAATAATTCAAGTAACGATTTCACATTACATAATTTCATGATGATATTTTCCAATTAAAATTTCTCAATAAGAATAGAGAAACATGTTTACATTCATAACTTCCATGAGCTCAATGTTATATATATTTAATGATCTAGATGTCCCCATCAATAGTGCATACATTCTAGGTGTCCCCAAACTAGTGCTACATCCTCAAATCTTGGTTTCCAACTATATGAGGAAGAGAATCACTCAAGCGCTTTTTAGCCAATCATGGACTTATTGCGGTCCCTTGCACATCGACCCGATTGGTAAGATGACCCTACCCTTCGACGAAGATATTGGTTTCGTAACCTCATAATCCTTACCTTCCTAAGCATAGTGTTGTGTCCTACATATCTAGAGCTACCATACATTGGATACAACTTACATGTATGACTTCCCTGCCTAGAATGAAATCATAGATCACAGTGAACTGGCAGTGTAAACAATGGCTACTTACACTACTTTGGCCAAAGAATTCAACACCCAGTACTTCGAGTGAGAGTCATTTGTCCACCCACCCTTTATCTCGATTTGGTATTGACCATAAACATAATACACATTCAATCTAAGGTGCTAACATAATAAATTTTCCTACAAGGTTATTCCCTTAACCATGGATTACCCTAACCCTAGGAATAATCAAGTCTATAACAAACTAATTAACTAGGTTCACCCTTTCCCATGGATTACTCTAACCCCAGGTATAACCATGCTAATCATACATGCACACATGCTAGTGGCTAGCAAGGTTACCCCCTTTCCCATGGATTACTCTAACACCAATAATAACCATGATAATCTCTTATGTTCAAAATGGCATTTTCATAAAAGCACTATAAGATAGCAACATATTCCATATTTCACTTTTCATGCAATATCCATATAGTCTTTTCGAACTAAGTATAGTTATAATAGCATTTAAGCCACACATATGTCAACATAATATAAATGTATTCCCAAATAAGAGGGTTTCACTAATTTGAGACTCAATCAAGATTCACACAAGATTATTCCATATTAGGAAATAACTAATTTCATAAGAACAAACATATCATGTATTCCAAAAACAATCTTTCCCAAACAAAGGCATTTATAATTGAATAACCCTTCAAACATAAATAATAGAGGAATAGAAATCAACATGCCTAGATATAAAGTTCCAACTAAAATTGTTGCTTTCCAACCTCAACCTCCACAACCATGAATGCTACTTCTTCAATGTTCCACTAATCTCCAAATTCTAGCCTCCTCTCAAGAACTCTCAATAAACTCAAATTTACAAATAACTCTTTCTCTCACAAAAACTCTCAAAATAATGCTTGCATAGAAAACTATAGCAAAATAACAACAGAGAAATCAGAATGAAAAGTGTAACAAATGGTAGAGAGAGCACCTCTATATATACTTAAATTTGAGCATCATAATGTTACAAAAAATCTAACAAATTTGTCACCTTCCTATTCAAATGCATCAACTCAGCTTATTTAAAATCTTAGAGTGCAACACATAACAGTCCTCCTGTTTCCAATTTCATAGAATGGATGAGTTGACTTCATGCTTGTGACAATATGACTCCTTTTATTTATTCAAGTCAAAACGACACATTACTGCAGGTTTCCTATTTGATTTACAAGTTGACTACCCTCACAAATTTGTTTCATCTTTGCATTGACTGAGTTTTATGCTTGGGTGATCCCACAATAGTGGGTTACACTTTTTGGCCAAACTTGACATTGAACTAAACCTTTTTAACTAAATCTTCACTTTTAGACACCTATAGCTACTAAACCATGAGGAATTTGAAGATGATGCAAACTAGTGATTTGTGACATTTTGTCTATAGATTCTAAATATTTTTAAAAAAAATTGGAATCAAATTCCATTTATTTTTCCATCTCCTTCAATAACTAGTTTTTAATAGTGAACACCATTTTTAAAGAGTGATGTTTATTGTATAACACATTACTTTGTTTCTATGAAGGATAAAATTAAAAAAAAAAAAAAAAAGATTTGTAACTATGATATTTAGCTCCTTCAATTGGTTTCATAGTGTTTTATTGAATATTTTTTTCTTAATCAAGTTTTGAAGTCAAACCAATTATAGTTTAGACACAGGTTTATTGTATAACACAACCTTTTTTGTATGTATTGAAATTCATTTTTTTGTTAGATCAAGGACATCAATACCAAGAGCATACATATTTTCAGAATTTTTTTGGTAATCCACTATTTTTCTACATGTGCAAAACATAGAGCTTGATTTTCGGTGAAAGACCCACATTCACAAGAAACAAAAAATAAATATAATAATCAAATTAAATATATTTAAAATTATACTTTTTGGGAAGTTTATAATAAGGACTACATAGTTACAAAACATAAATTTTAAATGAATTCATTTGATCTCCCAAAAGGTAAATCAAAAGTGGTTTTTTATCAGCATTTTGATAGGTATAGAGGAGACTCCATTATAGGTATGGTTTAAAACTAGTGGGGTTCTATTCAAGGAGGTTTGATCTAAGGGGGTTTGATCAAAACCTCTTCAATTAAAATCCTTTAATGGAACCCTTCAAGGCTTAAATCATTATATTTTCTAAAAATATGTGATTTCAGCAAAAATTAGGATGTCCCAGAAAGTGTAACCCATTATTGTGGTAGCACCCATTTATCATATGGTTTTACCTAGATTTGGCACAAGTTTTAGATTTCTAATAGTTTCCACTTTCTACGTACTTTGGCACCACTTTTCCGTATCTTAGTGCCCTTTATTCATGCATGGTTTAAGACTTAGTCAATGTTTAAAAACTACATTTTCCTTCACTTGCAACATAGGAATAGAATTTACCTTTACTTATGTGTAGCGCTTAAGTCTCATGACTTATTCATCATATGTGCTTTATACGCAACACTTAAGTTTGGCCATTGTCTCATACATGGCAACATTGTTATTAATGTACAATACTTATTCAAAGCACTTTAATATATATCAAACAATATATCTATATAATATATATAATTAATATTGTTACATTGGTGGTTGGTGTTGCACCAAAAGATCGAC
>VDFB02096622.1:0-13366 GCA_007258455.2 Sequoia sempervirens | reverse complement strand
TTCCATCATTTAGAGTCAATGCATTTAAAGAAAATATAAATCTTTTCTATTAGTGGTAGATTGCTAGTAGATCGATTGATATCTCTAATTAAATGCGTGATCAAGATCAATCGTGGGTCCATCAATCAGATTGCAATAAATGTGAAGATATTTTTTTTCCACCTTTGCCATTACCCTAACTCCTACCAACTCTAACATCACTCGGAATTATTCTTAAATACATATTGAAAATCCACTTATTTTGCAACAAATGTTTTTTAGTACACTAAAATAAATTTAAAGGCTTTAGAGCTTACTGACAGGCATGAAGTGGTGCTAAAAAAAGTTATGGAACATGGGGAGAAGAAGAACCCTGTAAAAATAGACATAAGAGGCATTATTCTGCAATCCAATTGTGTGGAACAACATTAGAGAATAGAAAGCAATGACATTGATGCGTGTGAGCTACTGAAAAAAAGAAATGGCCACTACCATTACAAGTTGTGGCATATATTTTCTTTACATCATGTTGTGCAGGGGATTCTTCATCGTTTAAATTATGTTTTCTTTGCATCCATTATGTCCCTCATCTCCTCTTCAATGTGTAGAGTGTTACAAATAATCTGCAACTCATGTAGAGGTCTCTAATTTCTTATCCTTACTCTCTGTGGTGCTCTTTGGGAAAGAAAGTTGTTATGTTTCATTGCATGAGCTTATCTCATTTGAGAATAAAAATCTCATGGAATAGATAATTTATTTTCTTATTGGAAAAAAATCATTTTTTGATATGTTACTCTCACCTTAGTCGAGCTAACCAGGGATCTTCTTAGCCAAACAAAATTCTTTTAGTATTGTTGGCTTTAGTAACATATCTCAGCCAAAGGATTTCCTTTAAACGCAGACTTATCCTTTCCTCCCTATGGTCCCACTAGAAATACATGGAGAAAAGCATTTCACCCTCATTGCCTTGTGTCAAATATATAAGATATGTTTCTAAGTAGTATAACGACTAGATGGCAACTTCAAATCAAACAAATACTAAAAAACCAACTTTAATAGAACTAGAAATAGCAGGACTATGAGGACTCTTCCCTCATATCCGTCAACTGCATCCCCACACAAAAAAAATCACCCTTTTCCAAGGATTAAATCTAGCAAGATTTATATTTTTAGTTACCATACACAACTTCAGGAAAGAGAAACAAGTGATTCAATCTTGAATCCCTTGATTGTTGATCAAGAGTTGCATTAAAAAGTAGCTTTAAAAATATCACCGTTTTAAACTTACTAGAATCTTGAGCCTGAGACAATCTTAAACGAAAATACTAGTTGCGAGTTAAATTTGTTTTCACGCCCCATACCAGTCTCCTACAACTACTGCTTCAATCTATTCACAATGAAAAAAAAATAGATTGTAAAATTTTTGTAGCCTCCAGAAAAAATAGTGCATGGCGATGAGAACGAGGAAATAGACGTGGAGTATACTACCGAGTCAAACGTGGAAGGAACACAGTTAGAAGGTGTCTCCTTGTGGATCCTATTAATAGATATGTTTCTAATATATATACCTTTATTTATTATGTATGAGGTTGATTTGGTTTGACCACAGTGGAATTTCATGGCAAGTTAGAAATCAACACCCACTTTTGAGTTATATTTCAGTTTAACCAGACTTTGGATGCTCTGTTGACAATTGAAATGTTGCACCTATCTCACAAAAGAAAGGAACAACTTGACGATATTATAAGATAGAGAGCTGGTCCTATTAGTAGGTTGAAATCTCGATTGTAGGCGATCCTCATAAAAGACAATAATATTAGAAATATACTAATTTCCTCTCTCCATCAAACTTTTAACAAATTTGCGACTTAATCCAATGTTTGTGTACCATAGAAAAATGGATCATTGACATTTTCATGGTCTTTTAGGTCTTTCTCCTGTGATTTTTGACTTGTCTTGCTTTGATTTAATGTTGCAATGCAACTTATGCATTCACATTAGGTCCTAAATATTCAAATTATGGCATCTTGTGAAAGTGTTGTAACACATTTCTACACTTTTCTAGACTCTTCTCATTATAATTCACATAAAAATAACCTTTTCATCACTTTTCATCATTATCAAGTCCTTTTGAAGTGTTGTAAAGTCATGTAACAAGATTTCATGCCTTTCTAGGCTTAATTTCACTATTTACACATTTGTTATGCTTTATTTGACCACTTTATGCACTCATAAGGCTTAATTAAGTGTGTTTTTGAATGTAAGCGACAAATAACATTAAATGTGACTTAATTCTCGAAACCCACTTACAAGCCCAAGGTGGGACCCATTAGCCATGTGAATTGTGGCGAATGAAGTCCCCTCTTGGCTCAAAGATCAAAATAATTCAAAATTTCTTCGGGTTTTTATTTAAAAATACCTTATGTTGACCTGTGATGAGGTATTATTGGGTTATTAGGGCATAAATGTGTATAAATAAGTGTTTTTATCCTCATTTTACATCTCCCATTCATCAAATTCACTTGCACTCATTCAACATTAATTAACATTCTAACACTTTGCATCATTTAATCAAGCATTCATCAAGCATCTTGGAGCAGCCATTGACATATCTTCAGATTTCTTCAACAAGGTTGTGGTGAGTTTAAGAAATTTGCATGTTGTTTATTCATCATTCCTTGTTCATTTCATTTCATTTCTTTATTAAGGGTTTGATTACCAAAGTGGGATTTGACCAAGGCAAATCCCTATACTCCAACCCTTAACCTTTTTCCCCTTTTACATGTGTGTTTGCAGAATTTTGTATGTATATTTTTCAAGCAATTAGGTGTTGAAAGGTGGTCAATAGGCCAACAAAGTGTTTCAAATCAATTAAACCCTATTTCAAGCTTGGAGACAACCTACAATCCGTTTTTTGCAGATTTGACTCTGCCAACCTGATAAGAAGACAAGTGAAGATCTGGAGCTACATAATTGACCTTTGATTTCATGAAATTTTGGAGGAGGATTGATTCGCCATCAGTGGCAAATGAGTCCCACCTTAAGGCTGAAAAAGGTGATTTTGTCATATTCCAGTTCCCGACAGTCAGAAATCTATTTTAAGAAATTTTACCAATAGGAGGACTGATTCACCATCAGTGACGAATGAATCCCACTAGTCATCAACAGTGTTTTTTCCAGCATTCCAGAGTCTTCTCAAATCTGCAATCTGTCTCCAGGTGCACTCCTTTTAGTCTCTTCCATTTCTGAGTTCATTTGTGCATGTTTTAGTTCATTCTTGCATATCTCACTGTGTTTTCAAACATTGCATATTACACTAGTTTTGCATTAATAATCAATCAATTACATCATTTAGTTGCATCTACACTATTTCATTTAGTCTTAATTACATCACACAATCCTCTATTTGAGTGAACCATCACAATTTTGGGGTTTTATCTCTCCTTTTAGGTGAAAGATCCTAAGAGTGCAAGAGAAGCACATAAAACCAACAAAATTGTTGGTTCAGTTTGCTATTGTGCTACACCCTTTAAAATATGAAGTTAAGAGTAAACTAAAATGTGATTTACTCATGGTAGACTTAGGTCTCGAAAGTGAAACTTTGGCCCACCAACTCTTGTAATTCTCACACATGAAAACATTTGCTTGAATTTCTCTAAGATCTAGGTGGGAAAGAGGGAAGGTAGTAATAAAAGAAGTAGTAGCAAATGCATTAATGTATTGATGTAGGATCAGGATTTTCCCCCTCACTCGTCAATCCTCTACAACAAAATCATACTTGGTAAGTCAATTGCAAATCTGGAGAGGCTCTTCCCTTTCCATACTTTGCTCGAGTAAAAGCCATGTTGTTGTTTTCATATGACCATATCTATACATTAATTAGGGGAAGGTAGGGATATCTCAACTTGGTTTATGTCTTGAAGGCATGTAATGTGTTAAATTAACCAACTCATTATGCTATCCACCTTAGGAAGACCCAACATTACCATTTGGGTCAACCACTTGCATTCAATAATAAGGCATAATTTTGGTGGTGGTTATAATGCACCTCCATTGTGTAAATTAGTGTTGGTTAGGAAGAGAGAATTTAGAATTTCCTTTTTGTAAAGTGGGTGCTTCTTGTTTTACTTTTTCTCTTCCAATGACGCTTAGCTTGCATTCTAATCTTTTTCAGAGCAAATGAAGGTTAGGGAAAAAAAAAAGGGTCCCACTATGGTTGGAGAAGATGCTAATAGTTAGTGATGGTCTGTGATTCTTAATATTATTGTCTATCACATAATTATAGACATTCTTTGATAGATATTTGTGTAAAAAAAAGTCAAAGTCTAAGTATATTTTAGTTTTCCTTATATTTCAATGAGCTTTTTCTTGTAATTCAAAGATTAAAAATTATTTCATACATTATTTTCTGTAGTCTTATAAAAGATAAATTAAAATACTAACATTCACATGGTTCACATTATGATATATTTGGAATATGGCATCAATACAATAAAGAGCATTCCTCTTTAACATGTTAACTTACATATACTTTTCTAAAGGATGCCGTAATATTAAAACCTAAATGTATCTTCGCCGTAATTTTCATTTTAATGAACATACGCTAAAACCCTCGTCGAAACTTATTTTTATCGCCGAATTGGAGAAGTGAAATACCAGCCAGGAAGAGTTTGGAGGAGCGAAGATCAAAATATGATTTACTCATACGAGTAAATGAAATCCTGAAAGGAAGTACACGCTAATTGATGTGAATGAATGAATGAGAGATTTTAATGTCGTCCACGAGATCAAGCAGCCTAAGGGACCGAGAACCAAAAAGCTAATGGATCTCCAAACTCTTTTCCATGATGGACCTTCTTTTATGAATTTTGACCAAAAAACTAGATGTCTTGCTGATCTTCTCCTCCTCAAAAAACTCGTGCAAATTGTCAGCCTTTAGGTTGCTCTCATACTGGGTGCGGATGTCCCTATAAGCCGTGCATTCCATGATAAAGTGCCATTCTGTCTCCACCACCCCCTCATTACAAAAAGTGCAGATTTTATCCTCCCATACTTCCTTAGGAATTGTCCACCTACCCATCTCACATTTGAGATGGTGCGAGCCGGTCCTCAACTGAGCAATCATCATCCTTGCTTTACCTTTAATAGCTACTCCTAGGTAGGCTTTTTCATTATGCTCCCAAGTAGGGTTGAATTCTTTGACATAGTGAGTTTTCTTTTGGCCAATCGGGTTTGTCCACATGGCGGTCCTGAATTTATTTGCAACATACTTTTTTATTTCTTCATTGGTGTTAGGGAACTCATGCAAGCTAATATTCCATTTGTTTAGCCACTTGTTATTTTGCTTCATCCATGTTTTCTTCCTATGGTCTAAAACCCCTTCCACGATAATTTTGGGCTAGCGTTGATTATCCATGTTGTCCACCTTCTTTAGATAACTTAGCAACTAGCTTGTAGGCAAAGCCTCCAAAGGTAAAGTTCCCGATTTAGCCAAGAGAATATCATAGGGGATAGTAGTTTTGACTTTGAGGTTGCAAGTGATTAGATGTTTTTGAATTCTTTCAAGTTGTCTCCAACTATGATTTGACATGCTACTTCCCCACACCTCACAGCCATAAAGAACCACCGGTGTGACCAACAAACCAAAGAGAGTCTTCTTGGTTTTCCAATCCCAAAGTTCAGCCTTCCTGCACCTGTTTTGGAGTAAGAAAGAAGCCTTCCAACCCCCCTGTATCCTTTTAGTTCTAGTAGTCTCCCAACTGAGCTTATAATGAAAGTCAATCCCAAGGTATTTTTATTCTTTCACTATTTCCAAAGGGTTACCTTTGAAAAGAAAGTTATCTTGTTTACTTTTCTTCCTTAGGGAAAAAATCATGACTTTGGTCTTGGAGGTGTTCACTTGCATCCCAACATTTTGGCAAAAGAGATCCAAGGCCTTCAAAAGCTCTTTCAAACCATGGGTAGTTTTTGATATTAGGATAAGATCATCGGCATACAACTTCACCACAAAACCAACCAACTAGATACCCCCCCCATTGGTTTTACTTAACCAATTTTCTAGTTTGTCAATGTATAACCCAAAAAGAGTGGGGGATAAGGGGTAGCCTTGTTTGACCCCTATGTTGCTACCAAAACATTCAGACATTTCATCACTTGTTCTGATTTTAGCCTTGACCTGCTCATAAAGCCTATGCACTGCAGCCCAGTACTCATCTGGAATGCTTAATTCATCCATTCTATTCCACAATTTGTCTCTAGGCACCGTATCAAAAGCTTTTTTAAAATCAACAAAGCAGTAAAAAGCTTCCTCTCCTTGTGTGTCCCATATTTTTTCAATCAAGTGTCTGAGAGTGATGCAATGGTCAATAGTTGAATATTTAGGAGTCCGTAATAATTATCTGGCGTTGAACGATACTTTTTCTTTTCTATAAATGCATCTTCCCTTCTTAAACCCTTAGAAAGCCCTAGCTGCTGAATGGAATGTAAGGGAGTCCGTAATAATTATCTGGCGTTGAACGGCACTTTTTTCTTTTCTATAAATGCATCTTCCCTTCTTAAACCCTTAGAAAGCCCTAGCTGCTGATATTCAGTGGCTACCAAAGCGAAGCACAACACAAAGCAGAATAAACTGAAGATTTCCCGTGAGCTCGTCGTGTCTAGCGAGCCATGGGCAGTTCTGTGAATTTGAAGAAAAACTTTCGAGGCATCCCTGCTCTACAGAAATTCTACACGGGGGGACCCTACAGGCTTTCTTCAGACGCTTCTTTTTTAGTGTGCGCTTGTGACGACGAAGTTAAGATCGTGGAGGTGGCCAATGGCTCCGTCAAAAGCACGTTGGAGGGAGATTCTGAGCCTATTACTGCATTGGCACTCACCCCTGACGATAAATTACTCTTTGCTGCCAGTCGAAGCGCGCAAGTTAAACTCTGGGATTTATCTTCTTTCACCTGCATTAGGTCGTGGAAGGTAATTTATACCTTTCTGTACCCATGTCTTTATTTAATATTTTATCTTGTTGACTGCTTGCACTGGATTCCTTGATTGATGCATGGTTTTTATTTTCTTTATTTGTTTGCCCATTTCGGAATATTCAAAATTGAATGGATTGAAAGAAAATTTCAGTTTTATGCGTCTAAATGTTTATCAGTTTGATAAGCGATATCCGAAATTTAAGTTTCCTGGATGCCAGTATTGGACTGTAATGTCACACAGAAAAAAAGTTGGGGGTTACTTACCTTACCCTGTCTTACTAAGGCTTTCTAACCTAATTGATGTCTTAATTATTTTCTTTTCTAATTAGTATTGAAATTACTTATATTAATTTTGCAGGCGCATAATGGTCCCGTGGCAGACATGACTTGTGATGCATCTGGAGGATTGCTTGCAACTGCTGGTGCTGACAGAAATGTTCTTGTGTGGGATGTGGATGGAGGTTTCTGCACGCATTCGTTTCGAGGGCACCAAATGGGTGTTACAACGGTTCTATTTCATCTGGATCCTCGAGGACGCCTTTTGGTATGTTGTGATTATTGAATCATTCATGACTTCTTTTTTCAGCAGCTTTACTTCTTTTGAGTGAGAACACAAGTGCCTCCTTAAGTGCAAATATTTGTGGATTGAAAATGCTAGTTTTATATTTATCTTCTTTTGAAGTATCCTTCTCACGATTGCGAAACGTCGAATTTTGTACAATCTGGTTGATAACTTGATTCTGTGATTTACAGCTGATCTCTGGAAGTGCAGATGCAACTGTACGAGTATGGGATCTCAAAGCTAAGAAGTGCATTGCTGTGCTTGAAAAACATTTTTCCGTTGTGACTAGCTTGGCAATCTCTGAAAATGGATGGATTCTTCTTAGTGCTGGTAGAGACAAGGTACTATTTAATATACATGGATGTGGTTTATATTGTGGTTATTTAGATGTGTACCTGAAACTAAATAAAACTTTGGCCTTGTCTATTTGAACGGTATAAATATGCCTATGACTTATTTCTGTGATGTGTATTCTTTTTAAAGCCATTACATACAATTTTAGAGGATTCTTTGTGTACAGTATTTATTGATTTGATCTTTAATGAAATTTTAAGTATTTGAACTCTTGCTTCTCTAAACTAGTCCCTTTTTACAAGAACAGTTTTGGCTGGGTGGTTGGTGGCACCAGCCATAGTTTATAAAGCTGACAGCAAGGTTGAAGGAAATAAAACAAATTTTAGCTTATGAAATCTTGTACCTTCGAAATCCTTGAGTTCTTAATTTTATGGATTGAAATAGGCAAATGCAGCATTTAAAGCTGTAACCATACAATTGTTAATGTTAATATATTCTCTATGAAGTTGTGAGAAGCCAGAAACTCCCTCACAACAAATAGGTACTCAACTGAAAATTTAAATACTCAAACTTAAATACCAGCAGGTGTCCACGCGGAATAAACAATATCAAATTATCAGTTCCAGTTAGCATGAACACAGGAAACACGGTCTGGAATAATTCTTCGATATACCACTGCCATATTCAAGCATAAATCTAACTCTAACTCAAGCTACGCACAGGTCAAGCTCAGATAAAGATTGAGACGAAGCACATAGCCAGTCGTTAACAGCAAATAAAATGTTGATTGCAATCAGGATCGAATTACAGAGAATGGTACTCCAGCGGCATGTAGTCTCAAAAGATAATCATCACTCAGCCAAGATGTGATAGACATTTTGAGGCCGAGACTCATAGGGAACAGAATTCCAGAATGATAATCGTTTCAGCGTTACATTTACTTGATCATACGCATAAGCTCAGACTATGCTTCGATAGCCACAACTCACGGCTCAGGACGATATGAAGATGTCTTCAGAATGGTGTGGGTGATGTGTGTCTACTTCCGCCTGAAGCTTTGACTGGGTTCTGATGCAATATAATATTTGTTGCCAGTCCCCTGCTCGCCGTGTGATGGTGAAGACTCTGATTGCTGTAGATCCCGTGTGAGAGGATGAATTTCGCTATAGATCCCAGAGGGATATCACGGCTCAGCAATAGCGGCTCGTCTGGTGAAGTGTCGCCGTGAGGGAGATGAAGAAGCCATGAGAGAGCTCGCCTCAGTATTGTGGGTGATGGCACGATCTCGACTATGAATGCACCCTTCGTCCAAGAGTGATGGTGTAGAGGTCTTGGCGAGTGTTGCAGAAGAATCTAGATAGCTTTTGCGTCTTGACTTGCCCGTCTGTTGGGAGTTGCGACTTTAGCCCCTGGCACAGGACGACTGAAATGAAATGCAAATATGCGGAAGATTGTAAGTACTTGAATGGATGAATGGTTGAAGTGATGAACAAGGACATCAAACCACTGGCAGAGACTAGGTCCTACAAGGTTGGGACATGCTACGCGGCCATTTTCAATGTCTTCATTCGATGATCAACAATGAAACCAGGATCTGCATAAATACTTGGCCCCCGAAAAGGTTGGTCAGAGAGAATATATTTAAATTTAAATGTTATTTAACAATAATTTAAATTTATTATTTATTATTTATTAATTATTTAATATTATATTATTATTATTTAATATTATTTTTAAATATAATTATTATTATTTATTTAATTTAAAAATTATTATTATTTTAATATTATTTTCATATTAGCATTTAAAAATGCTCTTTTTTTTCCCGCCAATTGGAAAGGGTCCCAAATTGGGGACATGACAGTCCTTCTATCCCGAAAATTGCTTGTACTCAAGCAATTTGCACTTGTATACCATGATTCCATATCAATCTGAAAGTCATTGCTCCGCCATTCTATTGGGCATCATTGCCCTTTTGCAGCATCTCGTGAAGCATCACATCAATCATACCAATTCCCATGTCATCATTTTCCTCTAGCATGCTTCGTTGAAGAATTACCGTTATGCGACTTCAAAACGAGATAAACATCTCTCATCAAGACTCTGTCAATGATCTGATCATCCTTGGAACAAGGGAGTGTAAATGTTTCTTATTTGGTACCTTCAAACTCTGATCCTTCTTTTTGCTCCACTATCATCACAACTTCATTGACCTCTAGTTCAAGCTCCACTCTAGCGTCTTTGGGAGACTCGATCACTTCTATGACTTCCTGCTTTTGTGCATTTCACTCACATTCCATCACCTTGGGCTCTTCTTGTTTCAAGACTGATTCTTCTAGCTTCGGCCCTTGGATCTCTTCCTTGGCGGCTTTTGAATCTTTCTCTTCTTTCTTCCTTCGCCTTATGTAGTCATAAAGTCCTTTTTTGCGAGAGTAGTGAGACTCGTGTGCTCTCAAGTACACATCGAGGGGAATACAAACCTTTGCATCATTTGACAAGCTTTGATATTCGTTCAAAACTTCGGACACCTCAGTCTCAAGATCTATGTCCTTTATCTAAGGTCCCGATTTGTGGCTGGTTATTATAGCAGTGAGAGTCTGCATCATTTGTATCAGCATCTGATTTACTTGATCCTGCTTCTTTATGAAAGATTTGATTTCGTTAGTCTGCTCCTCCATCTTTATCTTACCTTTGCCTCTATCCTCTTTCTTTCTCTATAAATCTTTGACTGTCCACAGGCTCGCAGAATCATTGCTCTGATACCACTGTGAGAAGCTAGAAACTCCCTCACAACAAATAGGTACTCAACTGAAAATTTAAATACTCAAACTTAAATACCAGTAGGTGTCCACGCGGAATAAACAATATCAAATTATCAGTTCCAATTAGCATGAACACAGGAAACACTGTCTAGGATAATTCTTCGATATACCACTGTCGTATTCAAGCATAAATCTAACTCTAACTCAAGCTACACACAAGTCAAGCTTAGATAAAGATTGAGACGAAACACGTAGCCAGTCGTTACCAGCAAATAAAATGTTGACTGCAATCAGGTTTGAATTACAAAGAATGATACTCCAGTAGCATGTAGTCTCAAAAGTTAATCATCACTCAGCAAGATGTGATAGACATTTTGAGGCTCGGACTCATAGGGAACAAAGTTCTAGAATGATAATCATTTCAACGTTACATTTACTTGATCATACGCATAAGCTCAGACAATGCTTCGATAGCCACAACTCACGGCTTGGGATGATATGAAGATGTCTTCAGAATGGTGCGAGTGATGTGTGTCCGCTTCCGCTTGAAGCTTCAACTAGGTTCCGATGCAATATAATATTTGTCGTCAACCCCCTGCTCGCTGTGTGATAGTGAAGACTTTGATCCCTGTAGATCCTGTGTGAGAGGATGAATTTCGCTATAGATCCCAAAGGGATATCACGACTCAGCAATAGCGGCTTGTCTGGTGAAGTGTTGATGTGAGGGAGATGAAGAACTCGTGAGAGAGCTTGCCTCAGTACTTTGGGTGATGGTGCGATCTCGACCATGAATGCACCCTTCGTCCAAGAGTGATGGTGTAGAGGACCTGGCAAGTGGTGCGGAAGAATCCAGATAGCTTTTGCGTCTTGATTTGCCCGTTTGTTGGGAGTTGCGACTTTAGCCCCTGGCACGGGACGACTGAAATGAAATGCAAATATGCGGAAGATTGTAAGTACTTGAATGGATGAATGGTTGAAGTGATGAACAAGGACATCGAACCACTGGCAGAGACTACGTCCTACCAGGTTGGGACACGCTACGTGGCCATTTTCAATGTCTTCATTCGATGATCAACAATGAAACTAGGATCCGCATAAATACTTAGCCTTTGGAAAGGTCAGCCAAAGAAGATCTATTTAAATTTAAATGTTATTTAACAATAATTTAAATTTATTATTTATTATTATTATTTAATATTATTTTTAAATATAATTAATATTATTTATTTAATTTAAAAATTATTATTATTTTAATATTATTTTCATATTAGCATTTAAAAATGCTCTTTTTTTTTCCTGCCAATTGGAAAGGGTCCCAAATTGGGGACATGACAGAAGTAGCATAAGTTATTCTTCTATACAAAATTTTAAGTGTTTGATGGATTGTGCTTATTGGATGTATCTTGAATCGTTCTTAGAAATAGTAAATAGCAAATACTAATAAACTGAGATGTTAATCTGTTCCAATATAATTGTGTGATCCTTAATGTTTTTGTGCAGGTCTAGATTTTCTGAACCTTTGGAACTTATTTTTCTGAAGAATGTTTTAGTATTTTGTAATCTAATGGTTAACTAGAATGGAGGATGACATTGGAATTTTAGGTGGTGAATATATGGGACCTGCACGATTATCACTTCAGGGAGACAATATTGACCTATGAACCATTAGAAACTGTGTGTGTAATTCCAAGTATATCTAAGCTGGTGTCTGGCCTGAGCCAAAAGCAATTATCACGTGAAAAGGAAAAGAAAAGTGGTGTATTTCCAGTGCACTTTCTGACAGTTGGGGAGCGCGGCATTATTCGTATATGGTTTTCTGAAGGGTAAGTTGTCTAGCTACATTTAATCATTTTAGCTTCTTATTGTAATATCAATGTGATGTTGCTGAAAATGCGAGTGACAATTTTTAATATCTTATACTGTTTGCTCTTTGCGAAATTGCAATTTTCTTTTAGACATATCTTATATGTTTGCACATGATTGTAAATTATCTTGATGATCTTATCAATTTTTGCAGTGCCATATGCTTATATGAGCAGAAGTCTTCAGATGCCATTATTAGTTCTAGTGAAGATGAATCAAAGGGAGGTTTTGTATCTGCTGTCCTGCAACCCTTAGCTCAAGGAGTTTTGTGCGTTACTGCTGATCAGCGCTTTCTGTTCTATGACCTGGTGGAGAGTGGTGAAGATGAATGTGACTTGAGGGTCAGCAAACAGCTTATAGGTTACAATGAGGAGGTAGTGGACTTGAAGTTTGTTGGAGAAGAGGAGAACTTCCTTGCAGTGGCAACAAATTCGGAGCAGGTGCAGTTTTTAGGAAAAAAAGAGTTATATAGCTTTTAGCTTTAGCAATGTGAACTATAATGATTTCTGCTGGATGTTTTGTAGCTTTGTTTGATATTGCTATAGGTTGAGGTCCATCCAGAAGTTTTATTTGAGATTACTATATTGAAAATTTAAAAGTAGTGAAATTGTGATTGAAATTGTTAGGCTTCTAGATTCTTGAGTAACTCAATCATAAACTTACATAATTTGTTGGTGCTTCCTGGATGTTCTTGGATATTTACTTTTGTAAGCCTTTGTAACTTGTTATGCAAGTTTTTGCAATGCTTAGATGGCGAGTTAAAATCTTCAGTTTAAATATTTTATGTTTTGTACTAAATAACCATTTGACTACAATTAAATGTTCTTTACTGCAATTGAATCTGCAGCTACGTGTGTATGAATTGGCCTCCATGGCATGCACCTATGAATTGCAAGGGCACACAGGCATAGTTCTTTGTCTTGATAGTATTGCTG
>VDFB02096621.1:0-22999 GCA_007258455.2 Sequoia sempervirens | reverse complement strand
GTATGTAAAATTATATATAAATCAAACATATATATAATTATAATTCTATATAAATTTTCACAGTTTATCCAAAATATCTCCTTTTACAATCTTCTTAAAATTTTGATTGTATTTTATAGCAAAATCTTTAAATACGGTCATATGGCCATCAAATTTAAGTTCTCATTTAAAAACATATGTATATTAATATTAAAATTAGGGTGTTCGACCGAACATTCTTGGAATGTTCGGTCGTACCCATTTAATAAAGTTTTTTTAATTGCATGTTATGGTGGTTCGGTCGAACTATGGTTCGTTCGAACCCTAGTTCGACCGAACCTTTCCAAGATGTTCGACCGAACACATATTCGGTCGAACCCCTCTTTTTTCACCCTTGCTTCCTAAGGCACCAGGATTGTTGAAAATTTTGCGTTTCGAAGCTCGATTTCAGAATGAAAATGGAGAAGATCTCAAAAACCCAACTAGTATCGGGTTCCCCTCAAAGCGAGCTATCCAACGAATATAATTTTAGTATGTTTTGATTATATTATCTATCTGTTTTTTAAGTTTTATTAAATATAGGTTTTTCACTGAAAACAAAACTCTCTATTCTACACAAGTGGAAAAATAGAAGATTATCAAAAAAAAAAATTAAAAATATGAGTGCACCAGATATTGGAGTCCTTGATCCAACAAAAAAAAAAAAATTTGATACAACAATAAAGTTATGCATTATACGGTCGACTATGTCTGAATTGTAATTTGATTGACTTCAAAACTTGATTAAAGAAAAAATATTCAATAAAAAACTATCTAACCAAGTGGAAGCACTATATATCTGAGCTAGAAATCTAAATTTGAAAGAATTGGAATTTTATCCTTCATGGAAAAAAGTTATGCTATACGGTGTGCGTCACTTTTTAAAAATGTTGTTTTTTTAAAAAAACCAATTTTTTGTGGGAGATGGAAAAAGAAGTGCAATCTGATTCCAAAAAAATTGAAAAAAATATTTTTAGAATCTACAGAAAATATGACAAGACTCTAGTTTACATCATCTTCAAATTCCTTTTGGTTTAATCACTATAGGTGCCCGAATGTGGAGATTGTGTTAAAAAAATATATCAGTGTCCAGTTAGGCCAAAAAGTGTAAACCACTATTGTGGGATCACCCAACTTTACTTAGCTTAATCTTAGATCTGATGAATGAACAATAAACCATGAACAATCAACACATCATACGCACAAAGAAAACCAATATTTTTACATGGAAACCCTATTAGGGGAAAAACCATGGTGGACATTAGTCCACAATATTATACCCTGTTAAAAGTATAATGAAAAATAATGGGAATGCACATGCATTTAGACACACTACCTAAAGATCACTGCTCAAATACAAAAGGGCTCACTTCCCAACACTACAAAGCAATTTGGATTAGATCTAAAGGGTATGAACTAAGAAAATAGCTTCTGTAAAAGTCTAATTACAATTCCACTTAAGCATAGAAACACTCCTTCATACTTCGCTCAAACTTCTTCACACTCTGCTCTTCAATCAAATGAATAGATCAATATTTGCACACTTTATCTTCTCTATATTTTCTTCACTTCACTCACACTATAAATTTTTTGATTGGTAACTCACACTATAACTTTACACAAACAACCATTTTTATATATCTGCAACCTGGATTTACATCAACAACTTCGTCGGCCAGAATATAAAACATATTTACAATGTCGGCCCAAAATTTACAAATAAATTTTAAATGTGAATCAAACACCATCAACTAATATTATGATGCAACCCAAAACAATATCCTCGAGTGTGCCAAACATTCAAATTTAAATCTCCAAGGATCCGCAACACGTTACAACCATCATGTCGGCCAAGAACATGAAAACCCGAACACACATGAGAAAAAAAAATTGACCATGAGCACACCGACCAACACAAATGTACAAAAGAGATAGAGAATGATCTAGAAGAATCCACAAGCAACAAGAACTAACAGAGAATCATCTTCAACAACTGAGATTACCAAAATCACATAAACTTCAATCAGGAGCACTGACAGAAACCACAAAAACACTGTCAGAGCACAACTATCCATAACACGATCAAATCTTCACAAGGACCTCTAAAACTTATGGTAGATTATCTAGATACTCACAACAATAAACCCTTTAGTCCACAACAACTAATCTTCACGTACAGAACAAAACACCTTCTTGACCTACATTGTTCCACTAGCAACTTGTAACTCTTCCTTCAACAATTTTCTCAATATCCTCGATATATACAACCTTCAATACAATAATGCTAATAGTGTTGACATCAATGACAACCACATATCAGCAACACAACCACATCAACCAACAATCTCCCCCTTTAGCATTGATGGCAACACATGATGTGAAAGATACCATCAACACAACTACACTTACTCTCCCTTAGGTTCTGACTCTTTTCCTCAATCGCTCTTCTCCCCCTATAAATATTTTCCACATTGCTCTTCTCCCCCTTTGACATCAATGGAAAAGATAAGCATTATCTTCCCACATACAAGCTCTAAACCACATATCTGCACATCTGACTACTCCCCTTGAGTAGCAGCCACAAAAACATCAATCTAGATTAGGAAATATCTATGAAGCATGTGGATTGATGCAAGTAAATGCATCTTTTAGTTCATATCAAGAGGGGAAATCACCCCTAGCATCCCTCTAAGATACTCAAGAGTATCCTTCGACAATAGCTTGGTGAAAATTTTTGCAACCTGTTGTTTGGTAGGAACATACTCTAGTATGACTACTCTCTCATTCGCTTTTTCCCTCAATAAGTGAAACTTGATTGATATATGCTTGGTCTTAGAGTGTAGCACTGGATTCTTTGATATGTTGATTGCACTTGAGTTGTCACAATATATGGAAATAGGTTCATCATATACTACTCTGATATCTTTTAGCATCTGTTTCATCCACATCACTTGAGTATAGTTATTTGCAGCAGCAATATACTCTACCTTAACAGTAGATAGAGAAATGGAATTCTGTTTTTTACTCAACCAAGATACCAACTTCTTCCCTAGGAAGAAGGCACCACCACTAGTACTCTTCGTGTCATCTACATCTCTTACCCAATCCGCATTATTATATGCATTCAAAGTAAGATCATCATTCTTAGGGTACCAAAGTCCAAGATCAGTTGTTCCTTTTAGATATCTGAAGATTCTCTTTACAACAGTCACATGAGATTTTTTTGGATCAGCCTAAAATCTAGCAACCATACATACAACATTCATAATGTCTAGTCTGGTCTGAGTTAAGTAGAGCAATCCACCAATCATTGACCTGCATCTTGTTTTATTTTCCTTAGGAGAATCATCATTTTGTGTTAACTTGTATCTGGTTACCATGGGACTACCAACAGGCTTTGAGTCATCCATGCCAAACTTCTTCAGCAACTTTCTCACATATTTGGACTGAGATATGAAAATTCCATTGTCCAACTAAGTAACTTGCAATCCCAAAAAGAACTTCATCTCTCCAATCATACTCATTTTAAATTCACTCTTCATTTCATCAACAAACTTCATATATAGATTATAATCTCCTCTAAAAATAATACCATCAACAAAGACCTCAATAATCAACTCTTTGTCATGATCCAACTTGAAATACAAGTTGTTGTCAGCAGTACCTTTATTGAATCCAAGCTTTAGTAAATATTTATCCAGTCTAGCATACTATACTCTAGGGGCTTGCTTGATTCCATAGAGAGCTTTCTTTAATCAACAAACCATGTCTTCCTTATCAATTAGTTGAAATCCATTCAGTTGTTCAATATATACTTCTTCTTCTAGCTCAACATTCAGAAAAGATGACTTCACATCCATTTGATAGACTTTATAGTTCTTATATGCAACATAAGCAAGAAATAGTCTTACAGCTTCAATTTTGGCAACAGGGGCAAAGGTTTCTTCAAAATAAATACCTTCCATTTGTGATTACCCTTTACATACCAACCTTGCTTTATTCTAAACTACTTCACCTTTTTCATCCAGCTTATTCTGAAATACCCATTTAGTACCAATCACATTTTTGTCTTTAGGTTTGGGAACAAGTATCCATGTATCAGTCTTTTCAATCTGCATCAGTTCTTCCTTCATAGCTTCCATCCAGTGTTCATCATTGCAAGCTTCATTGACATCTTTACGCTTAATCTTGGAAATCAAGAAATACTCTTTTGCAATATTTCTTCTAGTTTTCACACTTTTATTCTTGTCTCCTATAATTTGATTTTCAGAATGATTTAGCTTTACATACCTTGGAACCTTAGGAATTTCTCAAACTTTTGGTTGTTCTATTCTTTCTTTTGCACTTGCACTTGTCTCTACTTCCTAACTACCTTGATTTATTGGAACAAATGGAAGTTGTTTTACTAGAACATATGGAACAATTTGAAGTCGATTCTATGTCTAAGCATTTTCCCTTTGTCTCTAGTATCTTCCTAGTCATCTAAATCATATCCACAATATCTAGATGATTTAGCAGAGTCCTCATCAACTCTGACATTTGCACTCTCAACCATTTTCTTAATCTTCTATTATAGCACTAGTAGGCCTTGCTTTTAGTAGAGTAACCTAGAAAGATTCCTTCATCACTTCTTGCATCAAACTTTCCTATGTCCTCACCTCTCTTGATGTAGCATTTGCTTCCACAAATCTTGAAATACTTAACAATAGGCTTATAACCAAACCATAGTTCAAAAGGAGTCTTACGAGAATTACCATTTTACATTTACCCAGTTTAAAGTGTATACAACAGTGCTT
The DNA here is from genome assembly GCA_007258455.2 of Sequoia sempervirens. Classification (NCBI taxonomy): domain Eukaryota; kingdom Viridiplantae; phylum Streptophyta; class Pinopsida; order Cupressales; family Cupressaceae; genus Sequoia; species Sequoia sempervirens. The sequence goes on along the minus strand of VDFB02096621.1, from coordinate 18,185 downwards.
ACAACTTCACTCCAATAGATGTGAGGCACATTTCCTTCAATCATAATTGTTCTAGCAGCATCCAAAATTGTTTTGTTCTTCCTCTCTACAACTCCATTTTGTTGAGGGGTTCAAGGAGAAAATAACGATCTTATGATTCCATGCTCTTCACAAAAAGAATTGAACTCCTTGGAGGTGAACTCACCACCTCTATCTAACCTTAAGCTTATTTTTAGACCTTTGTCATTCTCTGCCATAGCTTTGAAACTTTTTAACTTCTTTAATGCTTTACATTTTTCTCTTAAGAAAGCAACCCATATCATTCTAGAGTAATCATCAACAAGCAGCATAAAGTACCTTTCTCCATGAAGACTTTTGACTCTGGAGGGACTACATAGATCAATATGTACCAGCTCCAGTAATCCATTAAAATGATGTTGTTTGCTTCGAAAAGAAACTCTAGTCTATTTTACCATCTAACATTCCTTGCAAATTTTATTAGCAGGCTTCACTAGCTTAGGTAGATCTCTTACTGCTTGAGTGGAACTTACTTTGACAATGTTATCAAAATTCACATGACACAACCTCTTATGCCATAACTAGCTTTCATCTACTTGAGAAATTAAACAACTTTCACTAGCAACATTCAGGTGAAAAATATTACCTTTTGTCTTTTTACCTAAACCAATTACATTTCTAGAACATCCAAGTATCCTACATCTTCCACCTTTGAACTAAAGATCATATCCCTTGTCAACCATCTTTCCAACACTCAGCAGATTGTGCTTCAAGCCTTCAACATAAAGGACATCATCAATGTTATGCTTACCACCAAGACAAATAGATCCTCTACCACGAATCACACAAGCATTATTGTCTATGAATCTTACAACCCCACCGTCATACTTCTCTAGACTTATAAATTTCATTTTGTCACCAGTCATATGATGTGAGCATCTGTTGTCAATAATCCACTCGTCCTTTTCTTCAATTTGGGATGCAAGAGCTTTCTCAACTTTAGTAGATTCAGTAGCCACTAGACCATTTTCCTTGATAGCAAGGAACACCCATTCATCTTCATTTCCATTATCTTTATCAGACTCTTCATTAGTCACTCCTTCAACATAGTAACATTTCTTTTGAAATCTAGATTTGTTAGGCTTAGTCCTAGGAACTCTTTCAGAACACCTTGATGCAAAATGACCTATTTTATTGCAAGAGAAACATTTAATAGGCAACATTCCTTTATACTTACCTTGTCCTCTACCTTCTTTCTTCACAATCAGTGCTTCCAACTCTTCTACTTCTCTTTCTTCATCTTCAAGTTGTTTCATTTCTTCCTCATACTTGAATGACTTTCTGGAGAACTCTCTCAGATCATATCTTTGCTTGTTTCTTCTAGATATAGTAGCCTTAAATGCAGTTTTAGTCTTGGGAATAGATTCACCAAATTCACTCAACTCAAAGGCAACAAGTTTACCAATCAGTGTATCCCTTGTCACACTTGTTACTGATCTAAATTCTTCAATAGCATGATCCTTTGCTTTGTAGGAGGAAGGAAATGATCTAAGTACTTTAGCTACAATTTCTTCCTCTTTTAGGGTACCACCAACACATCTAATACCCATCACAAGTTCATTTACTCTTTGCATAAAAGAAGAAATATTTTCATCTTCACCCATCTTCAAATTTTTATACTTTCCTTTCAAACTCTGTAGCTTAGCCATCTTCACATGCACATCTCCTTCATACAAAGTTTCCAGCTTCATCCAAATCTCATGAGTTGTCTTCAGACCTATCACATTTGTCATTTCTGAATTTGTCAAAGCACTCAGCAAAGCTTTAATAGCCCTGATATTATTCCCAGCTTCTTTAATCTCATCAGTAGTGGAAGGACCATTCCAAGGAATAAAATATGGATTCTTTGTAATCTTCTAGTAGGGTTCACCAATATGCCTCAAATGACACTCCATCTTGGCTTTCCACAGTGAGTATTTTGTTCCATCAAATATAGGATTTTCCTTCTTGTATGATGTCATCTCAGATCACCTCAAGCTTTTAAACTTCTTTAGAGGAACCTACTCTGATACCAATTGTTGGAAAAACAAGGACAAACAATTGAGAGGGGGGGTGAATCAATTGTCTCAAAATATTTAAACCTTTTAAACTTTACTTAACTTAATCTCAAATGTGATGAATGATCAATAAACCATGAAAAATCAACACTTCAGAAGTACAGAGAACACCAAGATTTTTTACATGGAAACCCTGTTAGGGGAAAAACCATGGTGGATGTTAGTCCACAATATTATACCCTATTAAAAGTATAATGAAAAATAATGGGAATGCACATGCATTCAGGGACACTGCCTAGAGCTCACTGCCCAACACTACAAAGCAATTCAGATTAAATCTGCAGGGTATGAACTAAGAAAATAGCTTCTACAAAATCCTAATTACAGTTCAAGTTAAGCACATAAACACTCCTTCACACTTCGCTCAAACTTCTTCACACTCTTCTCTTCAATCAAATGAATAGATCAATGTTCGTACACTTTCTCTTCTCTGGATTTTCTTCACTTCACTCACACTATAACTTTGCACAAACAACCATTCTTATATATTTGTAGCCTAGATTTACATCAACAACTTCGTCAGCCAAAATATAAAACATATTTACAATGCGGCCCCAAATTTACAAATAAATTTTTAATGTGAATCAAACACCGTCGGCTAATATTATGATGCAACCCAAAAAAAATCCTTCAGTGCACGAAACATTCAAATTTAAATCTTCAAGGATTCACAACATGTTACAACCATCATGTCGACCAAGAACATGAAAACCCTAACACATGAGAAAAAATATTTGACCATGAGCACATCAATCAACATGAATGTACAATGAAGATATAGAATGATCTAGAAGCATCCACAAGCAACAAGAACTAATAGAGAAGCATCTGCAACAACTAAGATTACCAGAATCACATAAACTTCAATTAGGAGCACTGACAGAAACCACATAAACACTATCAGAGCACAATTGTCCATAACACGATCAAATCTTCATGCAGACCTCTGAAACTTCCAGTAGATGATCTAGATACTCACAAAAATAAACCCTTTAGTCCAAAACAACTGATCTTCAATGTACAAAAAAAAACACCTTCTTGACCTACACTATTCCACTAGCAACCTGCAACTCTTCCTTCAACAATTTTCTCAATATCCTCAACATATACAACCTTCAATACAATAATGCTAATAGTGTTCACATCAATGACAACCACATATCAGCAACACAACCACAACATCCAACAGACATATCATATATATGTCTATTCATATGGATACAAATATATAGATATGTATATGTATATGTATATATTAAATATATAAGTATATATGTATGTATTTGATTAAATAGTATAAATATACATGTATATGCATATATTAATACATATACATAAATATATAAATACATGTGTCATAGTTGATGAATGTATTATTATGATATATATATATATATATTCATACATATATATTATAATTGTAAAATATTATAATACATATTGTGAACGTTGATGTTGGACCTGCACAAACATAACAAAAAATCATACAATTAGATTATTATGCAAGTTAAATCAATATTCCCCATAGAATTCATTTGAAATGCACAAAATAAGAAATGGAAATGAAGAACACAAACAAAAAACTATCAAATCCTATCTAATGCAAGCAAACTCTCAATCCCATGGGGGAATTGGTGCCACTTTGATGTGGAAAATGGCCCTTTCCCAATTCCTTGCAAGCTTGGTGATGATTTATGAAGATTGAAGCTCCTTGATGCAATTTTCACATGACCTAGCTATGAAACTTGATAAAAACTATGAAAATGGATGAACAATGGATGATGCAAATTCAAAATCTCAAGATAATGTCTTTGCATGAAGTTGTGGACCCAAAATCAAAGTGAGAGCCTCTTATTTATAGATGAGAGTGATGGAGAATGAGGCAGAAGGGATGAATGTGGGATCAAACACCAACCAATAACCAAGTGTCACTTGTCAACATGTGAGTGGACAAAGGTGGAGCACATTTTGGTCATTGTACAATTAAATACAATTAGGTGGAATTTCAAAATGGATGAAATGACATATTGGAGACAGGAGAAAATGAAGTTAATGCCACTTGGCTCAAGGAAAAAGGACATGTAACAAGTTTAAATTCCTTGTAGGATGTACACACCCTTTTGGAGGGATTTTTCAAATTTCGAGAAAACATTGATGCCTTTTTTAAAGTAATTGAGGATTTAATAAATCATTTGAAATGATTTTCATGAGAAAGTTGCAAAATCTAGAGGATTTAGGTGATTAAGATTAAGATTAAGATTAATCAAGATTTGATTAATTTTAAAAGGAGATTAGTTGATTTGACCATTTTGATTTTGATTTTTGGATTCTAAATCAAAATGAGAGGAATATGATGTAGACTTAATAAAATAAAGATTTTGATTTATTTAATTAAAAGGAGATGATGTTAGATTAAATTAAATAAAGATTGATTTATTTAATTTAATAGAATGACTTTAGAGATTTAATTAAAGTTAATTATTTAATTAAAGTTAATTATTTAATTAAAGTTAATTATTTAATTAAAGTTAATTATTTAATTAAAGGGAGACTACAGGATTAATCAAATAAAATGATCTATTTAATCAACAGGAGATGATGACCTAATCAGATAAATAATTATTTATTTAATTAAGAGATGAAATGTGGTGGATTTAATCAAATATCAATTATTTGATTAAATGATTAGCAAAGGAGATGATTCGGGATGAAGTGGTTTTATTAAAATCAGGATTAGGTGTATATGATCAATTGGTACATTTTCCATGTCTACATTTTGCCCCTCTTTGAAGCAATGTACCTATTGTGTTGGTTCAAAGAATAACCTTGTGATCAAAATTCAGTTTTTATTTTTATTTTCTAAATGCCCCACTGCTATCTCGGTGAGTAAAAACATGCTGATATATTGCCCCCTCAAGAGATCAGACGAAAATTTCAATTTTTGGGTGATCTCACGAAAAAGGAGGACAAGGTGCCTGACAGGTCTAGAAAGGCTCTGAAATGTCAAAAATGCAAAAAAAATGCAAAACAACCCTCAATTGGGGCAAAGACAGGCTCGGGGGTCTAAAACCCTTACTTTTAGGCTTAAATAGGCCTCGAGGGGCCACTTCCAATTCATTTGCACACCTAGCCTTTAGAAATCTTTGTGACCTGAGCTCTGAGGACTAATCAAGATGGTGCGATGTGTACTTCCATGACATATTTTTGAGTGCGTATGAGTGTACCAGAGGCTTCTTGGCACAGGACTAGCGATAAGTCATCATGTCTCTACCTTTGTTTTTTTATTTTCAAGTGCATTAATTAGGGTCTAGAGGTCAACCAAGTCAAGCGATGCTATATAGCACCACCAAAAACCTTAAATTAGCATCGTGTAGGCCTAAACTGCACCACTGATGAGAGTTGTGTCGTGGTAGTAGAGTTTAGAAATTAGGGTTTAGGTTACAAAGTCCACTGCACTTGCTAATTGCATTGTGGCGATCCTGTTTGGAATTTAGGTCTAGTGTTCAAATCAAATCACTGTAAAATTGCATCACAACGATGGAGTTTGGAAATTTTAGGCTTCTAGTGGTGTAGTTTAGAAGTTTCAAATAGCGACGCATATGCAAATAGCGACGCATTTGTTGTTTTGGTCATGCAAACTTCAAACAGGATCTCAACTTTTTACGAAACTTGATGTAGTGACTTTTCCTGATGCAGGAGGACATGGAGCCAATCCACTCACGGGAGGACAGGTCCTCTATTTTGAGTAGATTGTCGTAGGATCCCCCTTTGCATGAGTTACTCTAGGAGCACCTAGGGGCAATTGGATTATGGTACGTTGCTTATGCCCTAGTGATCAGGACGCATCTTGGCATGATGACAGCATTGGCGGAGCGCTAGCATAGTGAGACGTCCTCATTTCACCTCCCCACCGGCAAGGCCACAATGACCTTGGAGGACGTGTGGTGCATTATATGATTTTTGATCCATAAAGAGAGAGTCATCTATGATGTGGATGTTTGGCGAGATTCCTGCTTTAGGATTGTGGGCCTAGACAAGATCATCTTTTCAGAGGGATAGATCGAGCTAGAGTGGTACAGAGGTCAGGTGTAATCTTTCTGATTGATTGTGGTTGCGATCATTTTAGGACTCATGGCACCAGATCGGTGAGACCGACACTTCAACCTGGGATGGGATCTTGCCTAGGAGTGGATGCTCCAACAGAGAGAATGCTTCACAAGAAGGCCAGTGATGTTGGCCTCCCTGTATCATGATCTTCATGAGTTCGCATATTGTGATAGTCGAGCCATCGAATTAGGGGTTATATTACTGCATATTTGCGCTTGGGAGCACATTGCAGTGCTCTACCCGGTGAGAGTTACACCAGTCGATATGGAGCTAGTTGCTCAGTCATCTGGAGCTATAGGGGTGCACTTACTTTTTCACACACAGGGGCAGTAGGCATCCGCCACTAGAGGAGGGTCATCGATGAGATGATAGTTTTCACTTGGAGGCCTTATCTTGGGATGTCATCCTAGTATGACAATGTTCAATAGTTGTTCTTCACCAAACAAGACCATTTGATGCAGGGCCAAGAGCATACAATGATAGAGCAGTATCTTCCAGACTGCATTTCCTAAAAATTTGGAGATGCTCAGGACCGTCCTGATGACCAATACATGGTCATCTTCACACGTACTACAAGGGAGACCACATGGGGTTGCACCATTTCTACAGATGAGGCAGTGCAGAGTTTCAAGACGTTGGTGGTCAGGCCATGGCCTTATGATTAGGGACTAGTAGACCTAGGGATGACCCAAGCCTACAGAGATTGGTTCTGACTGTCAATTCAATTGACCATTCTAGGTGCACTTTTTCCATGGAGGAGACCCAAAGGCTAGTCTACAGGGTGGGGGCAAGGCCAAGGAGGAAGGGGAGACGGTCACAGAGATGGAGATGGGGATGGGGATGGTGGTAGGGGTAGAGGAGGAGGTAGAGGAAAGCCAGAGCAGCAACTCAAGTAACACATGGATCAGAGGGATGCCCCTAGAGACAGGCATCAGGATCAGCCCAAGGATGATCATCAGGACCAAGATAGGCAACAGACCCCACCGAGAGATGGTCATTAGGACTAGCCACCAGTCTAGCCACCACCACAGCCAGACCTGAGGAATGGTCAAATTTTATAGTTACAGGCTCAGATCCAAGTGCTCATGGAAAAGAGGGACTAGGCGAGACAACAAGTCTTGGCCCTAATAGCAGAGAGAGATCAGGCTATCCAGTAGCAGCAAGTTGCCGAGCTACAGGAAACATAGGAGATGGGTCGGCGACAATAGTTGGAGAGCATGGCTACATCCTCCTCCAAGAGCACAGTATCCATGCAAGCATACTGAGAGGCCATCAGAGAGGGTGAGTACTATCAGATGCATTACCACCAGGTAGTGCCTCAAGTAGAAAAAGTTCCTGATTACTCACAGTAGACTAGATACATGCCTCTAGAGGAGCATGGGGAGAGGTCAGGTGGTGAGGGGAGTAGCCAGCAGGTCTAGCTCATTTTTATTACTCTTTTCAAATCCATAGGCTCATTTTTTATAGCCCCATGGGCGATTGTACTATATTTGATTGATACATAGCCATCTGATCCTGATTTTGTACCATGATAGTGTATTATTATTTTGATGATATATGAGATGAGATGATTCGGTCCAATATATGATGTGTTCTATCTTATTTATACATTATGGATGGATGTTTTTTCTTTCTATATGCAATGGTCTATATGTGATGCAATGATTATGTCTTATGTGATGCAATGTGATGTATGTTTCTATATGATGTTTATGATGTGATGCAGTGATTTATGGATGTATTTCTTTTTCAGTATCTTTGCTATGCACGTTTATGATGATGTATGGATAATGCAAATGTTATGATATGTGAATGTTTAGACTAACAGATCTATATTATGTAACTAATGGATGATAATGATAAAATGTATGAGGTGCAATCTTTTTCTTTTTCATTATCTTTCTCATGTATGATATGGTGATGCATTTATGGATGGCATGATGATGCACATGATATGATGTGATTATGCATTTTTATAATGATGTATATGTATACGACATGATATGATGTTCATGGTATAGTATGCGACATTATATGATTATGTAATGGATGCAAATGAATGATATTATGATGTATATGTGATGATGCAATGGATTCTTTAATGATGTACATGATATGAGTTAATAATGCCTATGCAATGGTTATTTTATGCTTATGCAATGAATGCAAATGTATGGTTCGTGAAATGCTTAGAATAACCAATCTATATTATGATGCAAATGATAAAATGCAATGCATGTGAGATGATCAGTGTCTCCTATATGTCATGATATGATGTGCATTATGTTGATGGTTTGCAAATGTAGGATGATACAATCTCCTAAAAAACTACTAAATAAAAGTATTTTAAAAGTATTTCATAAAAATATTTTCTTTTTTGAATAGTGTCCAACTTCTGCTAACAATCTCCTAGTTATAGAATCAAGAGTGAAATTCTCGGGCTCAACATTCCTTTTGTTCCCCATCGCTGTCTATCAACAATGGCAGATTTCAACAATGGTGGACTTAATTGGTAGACTAAATTTCGTAACAAAATGAGAAGTTATTTTTCTTTGTTTTTGGAGCAACTAATTGGAATAATGACACGACATGTCATTAATTCTTCGCATTCACTTCCTTTAATGCTCTGGACGATTCGCATGCCATGAAATGAAGTTTACAATTTTAATTCGCAAGGTTGGTGACATCTTTTACACATGTCAACATGTACTTGGGAAGATTTTTGAAAAGACGGACGAATCATAACAAGATCTATTACTACTACTGACATCATCCAATGTCACATCATTCCTTATATCTACCATCCCACCACTTTTTGAAATGATTAAAAGGCATTTATTACCATTATTAACAAAAATATGGTGGAGATGTCTAGATTTATAAATAGTTACCTATTTTACATTAGTCTAACTACTTTAGAAAATAATATTCAAAAATAATATTCACAGTAAATGTGTGCCTTAATTTATTTTAGGTCGTCGAGTCCTTCAGGAGCCTTTAGGAGCTCTCAGGAGCTCAAAAATCCAAGAGTTTTCAAGCAAAAAAAAGTCTTCAACTTTTAGAATCTTTGGGAGCTTCAAGGGGAACTTCAGGAGCTCTCAAGAGCTATTGAGCCAAATAGAGTTCTCAAAGTCTTCAACCTTCGAAGTCTTCAGGGATCTTCAAGAGATTTTGGGAGCTCGTTAGTGACCTTCAGAAGATTTCAGGAGTTAACTCAGATAGACCACCATTTGTTGGTTTTCAGTCATCTTTTTTTTTTTTTCGAAAATAAACTGCCATTTACCGGTTTTCAATTTACTTCCTTTTTTCGCAAGGTAAACTGCCATTGCTAGTTTTCAATCTACCTTGTTTATGCATTCCTTCTTCAAAGGTTCAAAGATCTTCTCTCATGGAAGAGATATATTCCATGAGAAAATGTTCAATTTTCTGTTGTACTTCATCGAGAAATTCCTCCTTTGTTTCTGACTTATGATATGTTTCTAGTCGATGACCATTCACTAGCATGACTCTCTTTTCTCCATCAATCGAAACCAACTGGACAACTCCATTTTCAAATACTTGTTCTATCTCATAGGGTCCTAACCATCTGGTATGGAACTTCCCCTTAAATTCCTCAAATATGGAGTTAAATAAAAATGCCCAATCTCCTTCTTTGAATTGTTTGGCCACAATATGTTTATTGTGGCATTCCTTCCTTTACTTTTGAATCACCTCAGTATGTTGAAGTGCCTACATTATCATTTCATCAAGTCTATTGAGCTGCAAGATTCTACTTTTCTCATATTCGGGTAAATCAATTCCAATTTCTACTGTTGTTTTCAATGTTTTTAATTCAAATTCTATTTCCATGACTGGTTTTTTCCCATACACAAGTTCATATGGAGAAAACTCAGTTGTTGTTTTCCATGTGGTGTTATAGGCCCACACTGCTTCATCCAACCTATCTACCCAGTCTTTTTTCCTTAATGAAACTATTTTTTTCAGGATATTCTCTAACTCTCAGTTAGTGACCTCCACTTGTCAATTCGCCTAAGGGTGATATGGAAAAGATTTCCTATGAGTCATTTGGTATTTCTAAAAAAATGCTTCCATCATTGTTGATGCAAACTGTGGTCCTTGGTCTGTAAAAATATCTCTAGATGCACCAAATCTTTGAAAAAATTTCTTGTACAGAAAATCTGCAACTTTATCTTCAGTTGCTATTGGTAATGCTTTCACCTCATCCCATTGTGTTGAATGATCAGTACAAACAAGGATGTAATGTTGCCCTCTTGAAGGTGGATCGAAAGGTCCCACAAAATTGATGCCCCATTTTTCAAATCGTTCCAAAGCTATCTGTGGTTGAAACGACATCTCCATGGTTGGTGTGGGTCTTCCCATCCTTTGACATTCATCACAGTGTTTGACAAAGAATGAAACATCCTTTGTCATTAATGGCCAAAAGTAGCTAGCTCCTAATATTTTATGAACTGTTCTCACTACTGAATAGTGTCCTCCTTCAAGATCATGATGGCAGACATGTACTACATCATAAACATCTAACTCAGATACACATCTATGTAAAACATGGTTAGGGCAGAATTTAAATAAAAGAGCATTAATCCACTGAAAGCTAGAACTTTCATGAATTAACCTCTTTTTTGTTTTTGATTGAAGTGACTTGGACATTTCCCTGTTACAAGGTAATTTTCCAAATTAACAAACCATGGTGGACAAATTGATATAACAAATAGATGTTCATCTGGAAATATATCATCCACTGGTTCTTGATTGTCTTGTGAAACAATTCTAGAAAGAAATTCAGCAACAACATTATCTTTTCCAGGCTTATCAATGATAGTTACATCAAATTCTTGTAGTAATAGTAACTATTTGATAATGCATCCACCTACTACAGCCTTGTTAATTAAATATCTAATTGCAACATGGTATGTATGTACGTAAACTTTATAACCAATAATATAATGCCTGAATTTATTTATTGCATATACGACATCTAGAAACTCCTTTTCTATTGTTGTATAATTTCTTTCAGTAGGATTTAAATTTTTGCTAACATAATAAATTGTATGCATGGCGTCATTGTCATCTTTTTTTCCTAATACTGCTCCAATGCCTAGATTGGATGCATCTGCATGTATGTGAAATGACTCTCCCCAAACAAGTCCTTTAATGATCAGAGAGGTTGTTAGAGCTATTTTGATTGTCTCAAAATATTTTTGAAAATATTCAATCCATACAAACTCCTCTTCTTTCTTGAGTAGTGTAAACAGTGGTGCTGCAATTTTGCTAAATCCTTCTATAAACCTTTTGTAATACCCTGCATGCCCAAGAAAACTTTGTACACTAGTTTGGTTCTTAGGGATCTCAATGTTCTGTATGATCTCAACTTTCTTGGGATCAACCTTTATCCCCTCTTTTGAGATGTGATGTCCCAGAACAATGCCCTCTTCCATCATAATGGAACTTTTTTCACGATTGAGTGATAATCTATGATCTTTACAACGTTGTAAAACCTTTACTAAGTTTTGTAATGCTTCATCAAATTTTTTAGCATGGACTATATATTAATCCATATAAATATCTACACAGGAAGTGGTGAAATCTGCAACTATAGCAAGTATTGCTCTTTGAAATGTGGCTAGTGCATTACATAGTCCAAATGGTAAGACTATATATGCGTATGTACCCCATGGATAGGTAAAGGTAGTTTTGTCTTGATCTTCAAGGGCTACTTGGATTTGGTTATATTCACTGAAACCATCGAGAAAAGAGAATTAGTTGCTACCTGTGAGGTTATCTAGTACTTGGTCAATGAATGGTAATGGAAAATGGTCTTTCTTTGTGGCTTTATTCAACTCTCAATAATCTATGCACACTCGCCATTTACCATTCTTATTTGGGACAATAACCAGTGGTGAAACCCACTAACTATCAGAGATTGGATATATGAACCCTACTTTGAGCAGCTTCTCTATTTCTTTTTTAACAATGTCACGAAGAATACGATTGATACGCCTTTGTCCTTGTCTGATTGATCTTACATCTTCTATGTAAATGTGGTGACTAAAAATCGAAGGATGGATTCCTCTCATATCAATATACTCCCAAGAAAATTCTTTTCTGTGTTTTTCTAAAATTTCCTTCAATTATTTTTCCTGATTTGGGGATAAAGATGAATTTATATTGAGAGGTTTATCTTCAACTACTGTAATCTCTTTGGTGTCTTTGGTGGAATCAATGGATTTTTCTACAAGTGTATTTAGAGGAAAAGAGTGTTGTTCATGTAATTTTGTTTGATAATCTTCTTTTTCCATTTCCGAAGTAAACTCTTGTTCCTCACATTCTTGAACATGTTCAACTATAGTAACCATGGATAACTCCACAATACCATCACCTTCTGAATCTAAATCTTCATCCACCCAAAGTTGGGTGTTTGGTCGAATTGATGGTTGTACTAGTGGATAGAGTGACAATTCTTTCTATTTTTGACCATTTGATATGATCATGCTTCTAGATCTACAATAAATTAAAGTGGCAGCAGTAGCCAACCATGGTCTACCTAAGATGATTGGATATCTAGAATCTTTCTTTTTGGATTTAAGAACCAAAAATTCAATTGGATAATCCCATGTGTCAATGGTAACCATGATCTCTTCTATTATACCTTCTAGCTTTGTAGTAGATTGGTCAACTAATTGTAAAACAGTTGTTGTTGGTTGAATAGTTTTCATACCTAGCATTTGAACTATATCAAATGTGATAACATTTATGGCAGCTCCTAAATAATTTAGGACATTGTTAACCTCCACTCCATTTATACTCAAGGTGATTATAGGACTTCCAGGATCATTATATTTCTAAGGAAGCAATCGTCCTAATAATACATCAGTTAGTTTTGTTCCTATTTGTATTTTGGGAGGTAGCTTCTTCTTTCTTCCTGGAGTTTTCATGCATAGAGATTTGACTAACTGGTTTATCTCTGGTATGTCCTTAATTTCCTACAACAATGGAATTTCAATGTTTATTTTCTTCAACTCCTGAAGAATTTGAGAATCAACAACATTCATGTAGCTTGGTTAAGAGTTTTCAAGAGTTATTTCTTCCTTCAATCTCTCTAGGTAAGGTGCCTGATTGACGTTTTGTTCCTCTTCAATTTTTTTCATTTCTATTGAAGTGTCAATTTCTTCCCCATCTTCTTGATATTTTTCTCCTGGTTTAGATTGAACAGTACGATTCTCAGTTGAATATCATTAGCATCAATTATGTTCAAGTTAGGGGGAGTTGCATCATTATGGGTATTTCTGGGATTTGCAACTGGTTGAGCTGGTAGTTGAGGTTGATTCACCTGGTCATTAGTGGCATTAGGAGCATTTATCGTAGGGGTTGTTTGTCCCCAGGGATGTTTTTTCCCTTAGTTTTTCCATGGTTGGAACTGTATTTGGTTTTGTTGCCATGATGGCTGATTTGACTGCCATTGCGACTGTTGATTTGATGCAGGAGCATCCAGTGGTGTAAGGGCAATCTTGCATCACCCAAAAATAGTTAAATTTCAAGTTTCTCATTTTTTAGATGTTTTTACATTTTTGGATACCCTTTTCATCATAATGAAATTCCCAATTTACGGTTTTTATTTTTTGTTCTTGGGTTGAAAGATATTGCAGTTTTAGTTTCCCATATTTGCACCTAAAAATCTTCCAAGTTAGATTTTAGGCACTTAGAGTTCTCGGAACGGCCCTGAAACTTGCCAAAATTGGCATAGCCAATTTCAAGCACATTATTGACTTCAAGACCTTTCCAACGGTTCAAACGGTTCGCGAATCAGAGTCCCAGATCAAAAGTTATGGCCCCAGGAAGTTGGCACACTTTCTAGAAGATACAATTGCAAATGCTCTTTTGAAATTTGAACTTCATGTTGTAAATTTTCGGCGCCAAACCGCCTAAACTCAAATTTGAATGTTGTTTTGGCTCCAAACTAAAGAAGAGCTCTATTTGTGGGCGGGTTTCTAATTTTTGGGTAACTTTTTGGGGACAAGCTCGCATATTGCAAAAGGGTTATTCTGTAGCTTTCTGTTACTTGCATGTGTTGTAGAAATTGGGGATTGAGATCCTCTACATGTAAGAAGCTCCATTTTCTAAATAATAAAATTATTCTCTTGTTTGTGGGTTATTTTCTATGTCTCGGGCTGTGTCGTCATCATGATTAGCTTGCCATTGTGATTGATTCCATTGGGGATTCATCCATTCAGGTTGTCCCCAATATGTAGGTGGTGGTTGTGGCTGATATTAGGGGGTCCATTGGTTCTGGTTTTTCCAAGGGTTTTGATTCCAGTTTGATTAAGAACCATATTATCGTTGATCTCCATTATACCCTATTTTTTGAGGTCTTTGGCCAACATAATTAAACTCCTCTTCGACCACTAATGGTTTCTTCAAATTGCTTTATATCCTAGCCAACAGATTATAGGAACTTGTTGGGTGTGTTTTCTCACAAATCTCATAGATTTCAACTTGATTCAATGGACATTCTCTTAAAAGGTGTTTTCCCCTACACTTGGAGCAATAAATAGACAATGGTTTAGTGATCTTCTTATCTCCTTCCATATTGAGATGAAGAAGTAAGTCAGTCTTCATGTTTGCTAATTCCTCCATTACTTTTGACACATCAGTTGTATGAGCCTTGTTTCTTTTGGAATTTCTAGTTCCTACCCTAGTTATAAAGTAGTTTCTACATATCTCAACAATGTCTTCCAAGGAGAGTTTGTTAATGTCCCCCTTTCCCATAAGATTCAAGGACTCTCTTGATTCATCATCAATTCCTCTCAAGAATATTGTTTTTCTAATTTCATTATCCAACCCATTAGTACACCTCTAATGCACAAACTAGAACCTATCAGCACAGTCTTCTAATCTTTCATCCTCCATTTGTCTTATTCGAAACAATTCCCCCTTTCTATCTCTTACTCTGCAATAGTCTTGATACTTATCCAAGAATTTTGTCTCCATTTGTTGCCAAGTTACAATTGTTCCTGTGCCTAATCCCATAAACCATCGTAAAGTTGATTCTTTCAATGTAGAAGGAAACAACTTCAACTTCTGATTATCATTTGTGTAATCATAGGTCTGGCACAAAACTTTGAATTCAAAAAGGAACTGGTCAGGATTCTCAGATGTTTTTCCTCTAAAAGTAGGAAAAATAGAAGGTGAGATATTTTTCATAGGAGGTTCACCAATCTTTCTTTCAAGATTGATAGGAAGAGATAAGGTCCAATTGGTTGGTGGTTGCTCAAGTTGTTCACCCATGTCTTCTTCTTGAAATGGATCTTTATTCTCTTCTTGATTTTTTGATCTAGTATTGTTGAATATCTTCTTGATCAAAATCAAGATTTCTTCAAAAATTAACGTTTCATGGAAGAAACCTCGCTAGATGGTCTCTATTTTGTATCATCCACAATTCAGGTCGATCTTCCTTATCAACACTAAGGCTTCACACTTAATAGCCAAATCTTGTTTAATTCCTGAAAACGGTGCCAAAAATGATGGGCAAGGTCGTTAATGTCACAACTTGCCTCATTTAATCAATTATATATCAAACTGGGTGTGTCTCAAAGCTATATGCGATAAGGATGGTTGTTACGGATTTTGGGGGGGTTTGCACTGTAAACAGTAACTTTTGGTATTGATTTAGCTCCTTCAGGAGCTTTTAAGAGCTCTAAGGAGTTGAACTTCAGCGACTAATTCCTAAGGATTAATTATATCTTATTTCCTAAACTAAAGTTATGTTGACTTATTTCCAACTTCATTGGAGTTGATTGTGACTGATTCATGGAGAAGACTAAAAATTACTTTAATCCTTAATCTAGAATACAAAATCCAAATTATTCTATTTTTCTTTTTAAAAGAATCTATCTTAATATTTTTTGGAAATTAAATACTATTTTTAAGAACATAAATGAAATGTGAATAAATGACAATTAATCTAGAAAGCATAAACACTAATTTCCATGAACAAATTTTCAACTAACTTCAATTCCATTTTTCCATAAGTCTCTGTCATTGCTTCTAATTAACTAAACAAATAATTACCAAACTTAATTATTTCGAATAGCATCTAAATATAATTAATCTAATAAATCTTATAATGATTCTAACCACTTAATCTAACCATAATAAAATAAATTCAAAATCGATTCAAATAGAAGTAACTATCTAGATTTATCATTCAACAACTGAAAATGATTCAACTTATCATTCTAGAATTAACATCTAACACTTCATATTTAATATCAATAATCATAAATAACATAACTTAGTAAAATACCAACACAAGATCGATCCCAAAGGTTGAGCGGGCCCTGCTCTTCCTCAGGTAAGATCCCTTAACATAGTGATTAAGTTAACTTCTTACTTTCATTCAAATTGATCAAGGTGGGACACAGAACAAAGTATTCCCATCGATTATAGAAATCTAATTGAAAATTATCTAACTCCTATGTAAAACCGAAACATGGATATTTATAAACATATCCTTATTGAATTCATAACATGGAGATTAACTTCCAAGATTCAAGGCTTCAAACTAAAGATTAAAGCTAAACTAAAGTAGAACTGAAACATGACTAAAGAAAGACATAGAGAAATATGTCAGAATGGTGTTGGAAGTAGAAGTGCCATAAGTGACTACAAAGAAGCTGATTTGGACTTTGAGTGATTCATCATCCAACAGGACCCATCAATGGCATGATTATTTCCCTTGATTAAACAGAGAGTTTTACCAAAACATCAATCTTAAAAATACCCTGTTCAAAACCCTTAAGAAAAGGATAGCAATTATGGTAGTAAAAGATCAATGCGGCATAATTATGTTATTAATATCATCATAAAGTAATGCATTTAACACAAATCATTACTTCAAAAGAGGGGATAAAGGTTGATCCCAACAAAGTTGAGATCATACAGAACATTGAGATCCCTAAGAACCAAACTGGTGTACAAAGTTTTCTTGGTCATGCAGGGTATTACAAAAGGTTTATAGAAGGATTTAGTAAAATTGCAGCACCACTGTTTACACTACTCAAGAAAGAAGAGGAGTTTGTATGGACTGAAGATTGTCAAAAATCTTTTGAGACAATCAAAATAGCTCTAACAACTTCTCCGATCATTAAAGGACCTGTTTGGGGAGAGCCATTTCACATACATGCAGATGCATCCAATCTAGCTATTGGAGCAGTATTAGGACAAAACAATGACAATGATGCCATGTATGCAATTTATTATGTTAGTAAAAATTTAAATCCTGCTGAAAGAAATTATAAAACAACAAAAAAGGAATTTCTAGCTGTAGTATATGCAAAAAATAAATTCAGGTATTATATTATAGGTTATAAATTTTACGTACATACATACAATGCTGTAATTAGATATTTAATGAACAAGGTTGTAGTAGGTGGACGCATTATCAGATGGTTACTATTACTGCAAGAATTTGATGTAACTATCATTGATAAGCCTGGAAAAGACAATGTTGTTGACTTTCTTTCTAGACTTGTTTCATAGGATAATCAAGAACCAGTGGATGATACATTTCTAGATGAACATCTATTTGCTATATCAATTCGTCCACCATGGTTTGTTGATTTCACAAATTACCTTGTAATAGGGAAATGTCCAAGTCACTTTAGTCAAAAACAAAAAATGAGGCTAATTTGTGAAAGTTCTAGATTTCAGTGGATTAATGCTCTTTTAATTAAATTGTGTCCTAACCATGTTTTACACAGATGTGTATCTGAGTTAGATGTTTATGATGTAGTACATGTCTGCCATCATGATCCTGAAGGAGGACACTATTCAGTAGTGAGAACAGTTCATAAAATCTTAGGAGCTAGCTAGTTTTGGCCATCAATGGCAAAGGATGTTTCATTCTTTGTAAAATACTGTGATGAATGTCAAAGGATGGGAAGACCC
>VDFB02096620.1:0-26827 GCA_007258455.2 Sequoia sempervirens | reverse complement strand
TACACATCTAGTACATTTGATTCTTTCATCATGGTTCTAGCAGCTTCCTATACTATCTTTTTTTTCCTTTCAACTACTCCATTCTTCTGAGGGGTTCTCAGAGCCGAAATCTATCTTTTATGCCATGTTCACAGCATGCATTAAATTCACCAAAAGTGAATTCTCCACCTTTGTCAGATCTCAAACACTTGATTTTAAAATTTACTTCATTTTCCACTCTTTCTTTGAATACCTTAAACCTATCCAGAGCTTGAGTTTTTTCTCTAAGAAAATCAACCCATGTCATTCAAGTATAATCCTTAATAAGCAACATGAATTACATGTCACCATTTAGGCTTCGAGTTCTATTTGGACCACAAAGATCAGTATGAACTAACTCCAACATTCTGGTAGTAGAGTGCTCTTTTCCCTTAAAGTTGCATCTTGTATGTTTCCCCAATTGACAACTTCTACAAATAACATTAGCAGGTCTTGTGATTCTGGGCAGCCCTCAAACAATCTTCTTTGCACTGATTTTGACTAGGTTATCAAAATTTACATGTCCCATTCTTTGTTGCCATAACCAACTTTCACTGATTTAAGATACAAGGAATTGACCATCAACTCCCTTAAGTTGATAGATGTTTCCATGATTTCTTCTTCTAGCAGCAACCATATCTCCATTTCTGGATCCTTTTCTGATTTCACAGGTACTATTCTAAAACACAAGTTTAAAACCATTGCTACACATCTGACTAACACTCACAAGGTTATGCCTCAAACCCTTCACATAATATACATCATCAGTCCTATGCACTCCATCAAAGCTAATTGAACCTTTCCCACAAATATGAGCTCCTAAATCATCATCGAACATAACTAAACCATCATCATATTTCTCAAGTGTAGTGAACTTACTCTTATCTCTGGTCATGTGATTGGAACATCCACTATCAATTACCCAGTAGTCTTCATCCTGTCTTGCATGTAAAGTGGTAACCAAAGTACCTTCCATCCTATTCCTCTTATTCTCCAAAGCCTTCTTGCTTACACACTTTCCAAGGTTAGTGGATACAGATTTACTTTCAAAAGCTAAGAATAAACATTCACTATCATCAACCTCTTTCTCAAATTCATCATCAAAAATTCCTGTTTCTTCTTTAACATAGTACAACACCTTATATTTCTTATCATTTCTATCCTTATCCTTATAATCATTTTTCTTCTTATGTACAACTCTATTTAGACATCTTGGAGCATAATGACTAATATTACCACAACTGAAACATTTAAAGGGTAACCTACCTTTATACTTTTTGGTGCCTTTCTTCAACTTCCTGGTGAAGTTTGCTTCCAACTCATCATCACCATCGCTATCTGGTTCACCTTCAATCTTCATTTCCTTAAATGTTATTTATGTATTTTCTTCTATCTTGTCTTGTTTCTAGAACTTTCTCATCTCAAATTTTTGTAAGGTGCCAAACAACTATTCTAAAGTTTACTTCTTAGGATCATACATTTCTTCAATAACTGAGATCTTATCACTGTAGCAATCTGGTAGGGTGATTAGGATCTTCTCAATTATATCTTCATCTGATAGTTTTCCTCCTTGATTTCTAAATTCATTTGCAGTCAGTTCAACCCTCTAAAAGAAGCTAGTAAATTCCTCACCTTCTTCCATTTCCATATTTACAAATCTACGCTTTGCCACCAACTTCTTTGTCAATTTCACTATTTCATTTCCTTCATACATGTCTTCCAACTTCTTCTAGACTTCATATGTAGTATCCAAAGAAAGAACCTTAGCTCACTCATTTTTAGATAAGCCACTGCAAATAGTATACTTTTCCTTCTCATTTTCTTCATAAGCATAAATCTCATCTGTTGTAGTAAGACAACCAGATGAGGGTGTATACTTTCTCTCAATAGCCTTCTAGGTCTTGAAACCAAGAGAGATAATATATCCTTTCATATATCCCTTCCAATAATTGTAGTTAGTTCCATCAAACATAGGGATTGCCAACTTATGTGCCATAAGATCTTCCTTAAGCGGTTAAGCTCTACACGAAGGAACCAAAGCTCTAATACCAATTGCTAAATAGGAGTAGGACAACTGAGAGGGGAGGTGAATTAGTTGTCACAAAATATAAACTTAAGACTTCAACACTTATCAATTCCACAACCACACTATTATGTTATTGAGTAAGAGCATGAAACAAAAATAATAGAAAGTAAATCAACACAATGAACACTAGTTTTTTACGTGGAAAACCCAATAAGGCAAAAACCATGGTGAGGGTTAACTCATAGTATAAAAGATTATAAAACTGAATACGGAGGATCATTGCCAAGGGCTCACTGCCTAGAAGAGGACTCATTGTCCAAGTACAAAGGCTCACTTCCTACAGATGCAAAAGAGAACAAAAGATCAACCACAACAATTAACACACATCCACAACTTTGAATAAGGATTGTATAAACCTTTAGCTCATTGCCTTCAGGAATCAAACATAATGAAGTACTACTGTCTCAACTCACTCACATACACTTCTGCTCTTATGTTTGTGGCTCACTTTCATCACTTTGCACCACACTGTAATACAATTCTTCACAATTTCACTTGATTTTATACCATCCTCAACCTGAGAAACTTTCTCCAATGTCGGCCACAAATACCTCATTTCATAAATTCAAATTAGGTTAGAAACATAACATTCCCGTAGTGGAAAGGAATTAGAGTAGACCAATAAAACATTTAACCAAGACCAAAAATAATGACTCGAATCAACCACATGCTTCCTCAATTTAATTTTATTCTTCAAATGAAGTGTAAACACCAGGTAGGCCAAACCTAATGAAAACACAAATGAACATTGATGTATATGATTCCCAACAAGAAGATGACACACAGAATCCACAACACACTTCATTATGCATGAGAATACATCTCAAATTTCTTCAGATACATCCACAACAAATGCAATATTCTTCAAACTCTAAACACTTTCACCAATTCATTCGGGTTGTGCAAACCCATACTGAAACACCAAAACATACCTTTCAGATCACCAAACTTCAACCTTCTTTTCCAAAACCTAGATAACACCATCTCAAGACATATCCAAGATCTACAAGATATGAAACAAAATAGCAAAGGACTGCATAGAAGAAACATTTCTCTCAATCCACAAAAGATCAACTCTACTAGAACAATTCATGCATCGGTGAATGAAACTTTCATGCACTATCACACTAGAAGCTAAAACTTAGAATATATCACCACAAGATCAACATTATCAAATATTCAGATCCACACAAGGATGGGATCAACATAGGAGAAATGTGGAGCACATAACTAAGCACATTTTTAACAAATTCATCACTCTAAATTCTCTTGTTTATTAGTTTTCTCAAAAGCACTTGTAAACTCATCAACACAACACGTTTGCAATGACATAAAGATAGCTCCATGTACTCACAACATCTCAGCAACATCTCAACTATACATGCACAATCTACAACATATTGAACTGTATTGACATCAATGACAACATTAATGACAACACCACCATACTAGCTCATACTTGCAACAATCCTTTGTAATTCAATTGTTATTTGGCCATTTCAAACAACATGATAGCAATTTTTGTGCTTCCTATTCAAAAATTTGAGTATCCTTCAATTCCTTCATGGCCCTGTGATGTGCATCTATACATTTCCTTTTGATATTCTTGACTCTTTTCTGCCATCCTTGCTTGTGGTCCACTTTTAGTTTGTTCTTTTAAACCAAAAACATATGCTTTCAATGAATCAACCAAATTTCTAAAATTTTCTATAGTAGACAATCATGAATTAATGCTTGTTCTTGGGGTTACCTCTTGTAGAGATTTTATGGCCTCATCCATGTCTTGTGCTCTTATGGTTTTGATTATGCTTCCATGCTCGTGTTGAGCATCATATGTATGCATCCTTCCTTTCTCTATGTTAGTGGCTTCTTGATTTGTAACCTCTTGATTAATTTTAGCTGAGGAAATGCCAGAGCTCTTCCTTTTCTTTCTTGCTCTCCTATAACTGTTGGAGGCTTCAATTCTAGTCTTGTCTGCTAATTTTTTTCTGTTAAGGTCTTTAGGGCTTCTTAAAAACATTTATACATAATGAACAACTTCTTCCTCAGTTACTTCATAATCCAAATTAAATATCCGAACAGTTCTAGGCTCAATTGCTTCCATGAAACAAAACTTAGTAGAGACAAAAATTAATTTATTCGAAGAATATTTCCAATACATTCTTAGGTATTCTTATCCTTTCATTCATTCTCATCTAAAACATCCCAAATAATTCTGCAAGAGCATTGTTATGAACATCTGCACCATCAAATTTTCTCATGAGATTTCTTATCTAATGTGCAACCAGTTTTATCCTTGTCCACTCCAATTTCTCAATTACCTATAGTTTCTTCATTAAATAGAAGAGTAAACAAATTATCAAAGTACCATACCTAAATGTATGCTTTTTTCCCTTTTTGATTTCCTTTAGGTTCTTCATCAAATTTGGTCGAAGTAACTCACATACATCATAATCAACACCATATTCAATTGTGTTATGTGCAATGTGAATGGTTGTGGTAGAAATTATATAGTTATCATTTGGTTGACATATTTTGTATCCAATAAGTCTTGTAGCGTACCAGATGGTCAGATTCCTAATTGTTTTCAAAGTGAATTCTTTTTCTTTAAGATTAGCACCTGTCTTTTCCACTAAGTCCTTGACCTTGATAGATTTTCATCTTGGAATTGATCTGAAGGACCAAAAACTAGATACATCACTAATAGATTCCTTGGTTTTTGAATATTTTCCATCAATCCAAATGGATTCTCCATGGATTCTGCTTAATACCATTCAGATGTACTTTTTATATTCAAACCATGGGAACTTTTTCCACACATCCAATTTTCTTTCATTTAGGGTTCTATATTCTAGTTTTAGAGTATCATCATCTCCATCCAATTCTCTTTTCCATAGAATGCTTAGTTCGTTAAGGGAAAATTCTTCTATTTTTTCATGAATTTATCAACAAATATCCTCAGTTGGTAAAATTCCAAAGGGAGTGTAAGAAAATGCACCCATTGGATCTTCTAATAAAACTTTCCAAGAATAATTCTTCAATTTAGGTTGTGGTTTCTCTAATACATTTACAACCTTTAGTCCTTCCATTACATCTAAGAATGCTAAATAAAACTTCCATAAAATTAGGAGTACGCAAAATACCTCTTATACTCACTTGGAGAAAATTAGGGTTTTGAAGATTTGCTACTGAGAGATGCATCAAATTCTTCCATTTCTTCTTCTTCACTTTAATTCTCCTTCACATGTGTATAATGAAATGATTTTTTCTTCTTAAGCATAGTTTTAATCCCTTGATTTGACTCATCTCTTCACAACTTTCATAAGCTATGTAAACTCCCACATTGAAATATTTTCTCTTGCAATTTTCACCAATAGCTCCAAAATATTTTTCTTCATCTTGTCTCTTCATGTCAAGCCATGACATGACATATCAACAAGGGGGCTATATGAATTTTCAATAAATATCCCCCTAAGTCATAGATCTAGGTTAGTTACAGAAGGGAACACCTACACTGGAGAAAGGTATAGATTCTCCCAAATCCTCAATCTCTTCTTTCTTTCTCCATAAACTTTCCATTTCCTTCTTTACTTCATCTAGATCAAATTTATTTACAATATTATTCCTCTATCCTAAATTATTCTACTGTCCATTCTTATTTCTACAAAATCTTCAAACGTGTCCAATTTTTTAATAGTTGTAGCATACAATTTTTCCCTAACCAATCTGGCCTCCATTTAATCTTGTTTTGTACTATTTAGCCTTATGTCCAAATATATTACATGTATAATAGTATCCATTGAAAGATCTAGTAGTATTAAATCCATTCATCATTTGATTTCTACACTCAACAACTTTATGTCCAAATTATTGCATACAAAACATTATCAAGTAAAGAATCCAACATTCTTATTCATTCTACCTCTACATTCTATAGCCTTATATCCAAATTTATTGCATGAAAATAAAACACCATTAAAATATGGGTACCTTTGAGCATTTGGTTATCTAGTAGGAAGGTTTCCAGTATTGCTTCTTTGATTTCAGAACTTTCCATAGTTCCTTGTGTCTTTAGTCATTCCAAATCTTCTGATCTTTGTGTTATATGTCTATTCTCATTTAGAGCTTTCTCCACTTTCAGGTCCCAAACCACCTTTATCTTTAGATGCTTACTATCTAGTAATTAACTCATCAAGATTTGTAGAAATTTCCTTAAATTTATCCTCATGAATTCATTCTTTATCCAAATCCTCTCTCATATTTACCACTTCTTGTTCAAGTCTAGCTCATTCATTGGTCTTGCTTTGTATTCTTGAATCGAATAATCCTCATTTTTTTTCTTTTCTTCCACTTATATTTTCAGTCTAATGATGTCTTCATTGTCTTTCTTCAAATTTTCATTAACTTCTCTATGTCTTTCTCTAAATTTCTTGATCTACTCTCTCAGCTTCTTGATGCATTTGATTGCTTCTTTTAGATTTTCCTTTAGATTCCCATTCTCATCTTCAATTTTGTTAAGATCTTCAAGTGCAGTTTTTAGTTCTTCATCCTTGTCCAGCATACGATCTTCTTCTATATATTCAATTACAAAAATTTCTTCCGGAGGAGTAGGGTACTTCCTATCATCCATATTTTCAAACTCTAAGATCTTTTTAAAGTGGTCAAGCTCCTTCTAGGGAACCAAGCTTTGATAACAATTGTTGAACACCTAGAATACTGAGAGGGGGGTGAATCAATATTCCTCTAAATAAATTAAACACAACCCATCCAAATAAATAAATATAAATAACTAGAATGAAGAATGAAAGAATTAATACAACTACAGAATTTCATGACACATGAACACTAGTATTTTTATGTGGAAAACCCAAAAATGGAAAAAACCATGATAAGGGTTAGCTCACAATATATTATATCTGAATATAATATATTACAAAGGCTCACTACCAAGATGCACTATCTAATAAAGATCTCACAACTCACTGTGTAAGTACAAAGAAGGATTGGAAAAACTACCTATTTGAACTGATACAATAGCATCTATCATATGTCAGATTTTAGCTCCATTGAGGTACAAAATGATCATCATATGGTCAACTTGTCACTACCTTACACACATGTAGGTGATTCACCATACATGTCATGAATCTAATCTACTCTACCATATTCACATATCATACATTCCTTTCACACTCTTTCTACACCATCATCATAATCATCCACACCATCATCCCTTGCTTCCTTCCTCCAAAGGCTTAACAATGATCTCATATATATACCCACATTTAGGTGAAACTTTAATTAGGCTAACCTAATTAGATGTAACACAAAAAAAACTAAACGTGTCATCCTCAAGGTATTTCATCCACACTTAGTGCCCAAATTCAACACTCAATTTGGATCAAAATAGGTCGACATGAACCTAAATATAAATCCCACATAAGATAGAGTTGCTCAATTATTCTCCTCAAAACATCAACCGTGTTAGGTCGGCCCAAAATAGACCTAAACACAAAGCCTTCAAGAGATTATGAAATTTCATCAATCAAGCTACCGCAAAACTCAATCTCCCATCGACTTCTTATTCAACCAACATTCATTATCTTATCATCGTCATCACAAGACAATGATTATTCGTGAAGAAGTTCAAAATCTCCCAAACTAGTATACTATTTAGAAGATAATTGTGATATATAGAGCCACACACTGTTATTTACATCTTCTCGAAAACTATTCAATTTGTTACAAAAAATTGAATGCTCCTTCATTTTATGGATTCAAAGTTGTAGTTGTGATTGTAGAACATTAAAGCAATGTGCGGTGAAGTATGGACCCAAAAACTGACACACCAAAATACAATAATGACAAAGGAAATAGTTAGCCAAATTCCTACTTAACCATGCTTTTTGGATCAACTGGTACTATACAAAGGTCACCCAAAATACTTCCATATTATTTTAGGATGGTCATCACAATGTTGAAATCAATGACAACACTAGATCAACCAATGTGTGTACACTTCATTCTTATGTTGCCAAACTGCATCATCAATGAAAAAATTCCAAACTTCGAATAATCTCCCCCTTTGTCATTGATGGAAACATGCATATCAAAAAAAAAATCAACATTTTTGTTCAAAATTTGTCTCCCCCTTATACATATAATCTTGTCTCTCAAAAAAAATTTCCAGTCATCTATCCAGTATCTCTCCCTAAGTGCCTTGACAAAATGTTTTTCCACTATATCTCCCTCTTTGAAATCAATGGAAAAGGTCATGCAAAGGCTCCCTATTCCTCCCTTAGACATATATATATATTGACTTTAAAAAAAATTGATCCAAAAAATCGTAAAGGTAAGGCTTATCAACCTGAAGATGTAGATCCTTTGAGCTTATCAAGAATATCCTGCCAGGGGTATTTCCCTTCTTCCCATGTAGTATTTTTTCTTCTGCAAGAGTTCTGCATTGTAATTCAAGTTCCAATATAGTCTCTTCTCATTATTCCATAGTGTTGGGGTTAAGGTTTGTTTCTGGTAGTTTATCAACATTGAAAAGGGCATGAGATATAGGAGTATGCTTTATCTTCACCAAGTCCCTTAACATCATATATTGATTGATTATTTCTTCCGTTTGATTCTGTAAAGCCAAGAATTTTTCATGCAGCTATATTATAATGTAATTCCATTTCTAATTGTTCCCATCTCTTACTAATTCATAGATATATGCTTCACAACCAATTTGATTTTCAATTGAGTTCATCTCATCCTTTTTACTTTGAGTGTTTTTTGGCCATTTCAAGCAATATGATAGTAATTTTTATGCTTCCTCTTCACAAATTTGTGCTTCCTCTTTACAAATTTTAGTATCCTTCAATGGCCTCCAAAAAAGTAAATGAAACAAAGACAAAAAATGGCAGGGCCATGAGTAGAAAATGGATTCGGACCTGATGAAACTCCTAAATTTTTTATGTTCCATCTCAAAATATTGTTAAATTATGGGTTAGGTTTGTATCTGAGGGCTTAGGGTTTTGATTACTATCATTATTTAAGGGTTTTAGTTTACTTGAGATCCTACTTGAGAAATGCTTGAGTTTATCTCCTTTCCAAGGTTTTAATTCTATGTTGACTCCTTGTTGTCGGTTCTTGGTCTTTTAAGTTATGACTTATGCAATCAAAATACATGAAGTGATCTTCCCTTTGGTCTAGTCTTATTGGTTGTTATATATTAGCCCATTTTTTTAATTCTTCCAAAGTCTGACTAAATATTTCATGCTAAAATCATTCGAGCCTTGAGTTTTCAATCCTATGGGTTTTAGTCTCATCGACCTAGTTGGGTCCCTCTTTTAAGACTAACAATTTTGACATGTGCATATATGAATATCTTTGATAACTATTCAATTGTCACAAGCATATCTTGGTTGTTCCCCACACATCCATTTTGTTTCATTGCTTACTATTTTATCCTCACGAGCTAGTAGGCATAAGCCATGTGTTCTATGAATCGGTGGGACCGATGTCTAAGTTTAAGATAGTGGGCGGTATTGAAAGAAGACCATTGACGGTTGTCAAGTAACATGGCTATGTCTTGACCATTCCCCACATGCCTTCTCCTTTTAATTATTCATTAAAATATTCAAGTAGGCTGGTAGGTGATTGCCACATGGTGAGTTTGACAGTGGGACTAGTGTTTCCAAGTATTCAGTGTGTGAAGCTTTGAAGGGAATCAATGGTTGATAGCGGGTGACCTGGGTCAATCATGACTACTCCCTGTTATCTTGTGTAGGCCCTACCTTTACTGAACGATTCCCAATAGGGTGGTGGACAATTTCCACATGAAATAACCCAGAGGATGTGGAAGCATTGGAGTAATGGAAAATATTAATCAAATATTTCACAATGAGGCATATAGAATGAAGTTTGCACTACTAAAAGAAGATATAATACGTGTTTGAGATCTTTTAATATGGGTTGTTGATGGTATAAGAAGATCAGTCTACAATCATGATGAATAAAGGATAGGTGAAAATGCATTACATAGCCTAGATTTAGTACAAATTAGGCTTTTTCTAAAGTATAGAAAATATAGTGCATCTTCTTCAAATTGAATTGATGGCAGGGCTACAAACATGGACTTATCTTTTGTCCTTTATTTTCTATTTCTTTCATTCTTTCTTTCTTTCCACTTGGTGTGCATGGGAATTTTTTTTGAGGTAACCATTTGAAGATACTTTTTGAAAATAGGACTAGATCTCCAACAACAAATGAAGACTACTTTATTTCACACATTTTTCCCACCTAGATTGGGAATGTAGAGTAATTGAAAAATGAATCTTTATTATAGCGATCCAATAGGTTATTGAAATGTGTACTTTTTGTCTTGAGGCTTGTTTTCTCCTTCATTTCTATAAGAAGGAATTCAAGGACGGAAAGTAGGGGTTCATTGTTTTGCAATCAACAGCTTGAATTGTAAATGGAATATCAAGCATATTTAAAGTTTTGTATTAAGTTCAAAGTATATTGTTATGTATGTGATTTTGATAACAATATAAAAAATATAATACAGAGTGATACCAATTTCATGGCTATTGTCTCTCTTTTGTACTCATTTTATGAGTTATGAATGAAAGTAATCAAGGATTGTTTTGTTTGTCTGTGTTGTTTCTCAACAGATGTTTAATTTCATTCTTTCTTATTAGTTCAATGAATTAATGTAAATTCTTGGATGAGATTATTAACTCATAAGAATTAGGTACTAGGATATTTGTAAGTAGTGAATATCATGAATGTAATACATGAGTGATGTAATGCAGCATTTCTTGAGATTGTATGTTGCTATTGTTGAGTTTTTGTCTAGTTCCATATGTTGAGATTGACTCTGTGTTTGGGATAAGGCATGGGTTCCTGCAAAGCATTCATAATCCAATTTCTCGGTTGATTCATCAGCTAATCAGCTTTTATTTACAAACCTTCAAATGAGTACCACTATAGTTATTTTGTGTTGAGTTTCATTATTCTCATGCTCCAAGTTTAAGGATATTAATAAATTAGCTGCCAACTTGTTTAATATACTACCTTGTTGAGTATTTGTGTGAGAATTATCTGTTAATTACAATATATTTGAGTAGTAGTCATAAAAATTATTGAGCATACATTGTGGGATCACCCTCCCAGGTTTCACAAAGCCCAAAGTGTAGGAGTAGAAGTTTTGAATCTTTTACTCGTTCGTTGGCCAATCCCTTTAGAGTACTAATTATTGGAAATGGAAAATTCCATAGGTATTTCTGAAGATCAGTTTGGTTCTTAAAAAATAACCAACATGACCAAACTGTACAAGGTCTAAAATTTACTTTTGTTATCGGCTTCGATGAAAAGACAAAGCAGGGTTAGGAACCCAAATTGAATCTAGACCTTTTTGCAAAAGGGTCAAAGTCTGATACAAAACTCAAATCTCAACAAGAGGGCGGGTGGATGAAGTTGGGTACCAAATTTGTGGCCACTTTTGAAAAAAAGTTTTAAAAAATGCGCTCACGTTATTTCACGTTATAAACAAAGAAAAAAGTGAAAGTACATTCCTTGGAATACCAACCCAAAGGCTTGGAGGGCATTCCCAACAAGGCCAGAAACGTGTTTTTGCAAATTCTATAATTTTTCACATAATTGGGTTTGTGCTCACCATCAAGATTGCATCTAGTTCAATATCGACAAAATCAAACACATGGGTAATGTTAGGTTCTCTCTTAGCTATCCAACAAGGTAATTTTTTTCACTTTTTGATAATGTTAAGCCTTTCATCCATAATTTCTTTTGTTTGTATATCTATTTTTTTCCAAAAGTAGTGTTTGGTGTTTTTTTGTTATAAATTAACCGTTCATCAAAATTTCAAATAAATTACATTTTTAGAAACTAGACTCCATTCTACAAATTTTAAAAAAAAGAAAAAAAATCAATTATTTTCCAAAATTTGTAGGGGGAGCACCAAAATTCTTCTTTTTAGGAAGTGCCCACTTAGAAAATTAGTAAAAAATCAAATATTCATTAAAAAATTATCGAAAAATTGTGCATCAACTAGATGTTAGCTAACTTCTGACCGTAGCGATTTTTAAAATACTACCAAAATTTTCACTGTGCTCAGGTCCTACAAGAATTGCTATGTTATGTTTTTCTAACAAAAACAACACCAATTTGTGTACATCCCTCTTTTGAACCTCTTAATCTCAACCATTTTCAAAATAAATTAGTAGTTTAGAAAGTAGAATCAGAGCACTTCGATCCTTGTTTTTATTCCATCTAAATTTTTTGAGTGTAACTATCCTCAATTTCATGTCCAGGGTCAGCATTTCCTGATTTCAGAAAAAAAGTGGCCACTTAAGCCCCCTTTTTGGGAACCATCTTGGTGCACTTACCCAAGACACAAATCATACTAAGGCCAAGAATCCAAATCAGATCTTGAC
This sequence comes from Sequoia sempervirens, assembly GCA_007258455.2. NCBI lineage: Eukaryota > Viridiplantae > Streptophyta > Pinopsida > Cupressales > Cupressaceae > Sequoia > Sequoia sempervirens. The sequence continues at coordinate 14,275 of VDFB02096620.1, read as the reverse complement.
CTTTTTGAAAAAGGTCTAAATTTTGATTCAAAACCTGAATCTTGATAAGGAAAGTGAGAAAAGTGGGGCCAATAAACCAAATCAAATTCAAAGCTTTTTACAAAAGTTCTAGCATCTGATTGAGGATCCAAACCCTAACAGGAAATAAAGAAATAGGGCATGAGAGAACAAAACCTCCTAGGACCAAAGCAAAAACACAAGGCAGAAAGAAACAAGGCAAAAAAAAAGAGGGGAACCATTTTGAAGTAGAGGGAAAATGGGGATGGGTATTTAGGGCATAAAAGAATAAATGGAATGTCAATGATAAAAATAAGGAGGATATATAAAGTTCTCACAATAACCCATGTAATAAATCCTCCAACAAAGAAATATCTCCAACACCTGCACACATAAGACCACGAGAAAATGTTGGGGTTGTTTATGGGCTTTTCTCAGTCAAACCCATGTTTTGTGTTTCCACCTTTGTACACAACCAGATAGTTAGATAGAGAAGATAATAGAATGAATAGACAAGGGATGTGATAAATCCTAATATTCTCAAAGATGTAAGACAAATAAATATTACTTGCAAGGCTTAAGGAAGTGAAAGAGAGAGAGAGAGAAAGAAAGGGAAAGTTATGAGAGCCAAGAGAGTTGTAAAGAAAGTTGTAAAATCTTGAGACTATTGTAGCAAGCTATAGAGAGTTGTGCAAGCTTGAGAGAAAGAGAAAGATAAGATAGAATGAGAGAGAAAAAGAAAAAATAACAAGAGGACCAAAAAAATTAAAAATATGGATTTTAAAGAGAGAATAGGAGGGAAAATAAGGTTCTCGAACCATTACAAGGTGTCCTGAGCCATTTACACTAACAAAAGTAGGTGAAAATTGAAAAACACTCAGGAAAAACCATTTGAACATTGAAATATCATGAGATGATAGCACATTGCATAGATGGTCGTGCACCACACTAGTGTTCAGACAAATCATGCTACAAAATGGTAGGAATGAGGAAAACATAAGGTTTAACATGAAGCTAACATTATAAGATAGATACTAAAAAAGGGTCTTGGGCATACTAAGGGGAAAAAGGATAATGCAAAGGCTAAAATGAGCCCCCACAAATATTGAGTGAACACTAAAGTGGATGCAAAAGTGTAGGTGAAATTATCACAGGTTGCAATTTTACAACACTACACTTTCATTTTGTGTCATAAGACTAGTGATCTTCACATTGCAGAGTTTTTTCTCAAAGAGGTGGTGAGACTACATGGTCTACCAAAGAGTATAGTTTTAGACATTGATACCAAATTTGTTGTTTTTTTAGAGGATATTATGGAAGAAGTTGAAAATAGATTTGAATTTTAGTTCTGCACAACATCTACATATTGATGGACAAATGGAGGTAGTGAATAGGAGTTTGGGAAACCTACTAAGATGCTTAAATTGAGATAAGCCCAAGAGATGGTATTTGATTATACCACAAGAAGAAATTTCTTACAACAATTCTATCAATATGAGTACTGCAAAATCCCCATTCTAGATTGTATATGGGGGTGGTCTAAGGAATGTTTTTGAGTTGAGGAAGCTGGACAAAGGAGAAAAGAGTAGTGTCAAGATAGAATATTTTTTAGAGAACTTGAGGAAATTATAGGAAGAGAAAATAAATCACATCAATAAGATGATTTCTTGGTATAAATGTAAGGCTGGTCATAAGAGGCAATTTAAGGAATTTCAGGTTGGAAATTAAGTCATGGTTCACTTGAGTAAAGAAAGGCTCCTAATAGGAATGTATAACACGTTGAAAATGAACAAATTTTGACCATGCAAGATCCTGAAAAAGAATGATTTAAGAAATGCTTATGAGGTAGCTCATTTTTTACTTGGATAAACATTTCCCCTATGTTCCAGATTGTTGATTCGATAAAGTTTCATGAAGGAAATATGAAGGATGGACTAATAAAGGAGAAGTGGATTATTCCAACTTCTACTTAAGAGAAGGAAGAGATAGAAGAAATCTCATATATCCATGTGGGAAGGAGTACAATAAATAAGTAGTATGAATAATATCTATTTAAGGGTCAGTGCAAGATCATGGGGGTCCAAATTAGGCCCTTAAGTGGCAATGAAAATTCAGAAAAATAGAGTTAGGCAACTTGACATAAAAAATTGAATAGGTTATTAACATAATTTGAAAAATATGTAAGAACAAAAATTGTAGAAAATTTAATGTAGTTTCTAAGATGTTGGTCCTATTTTAGAAAAAAGTAAATCTATTTGGTGAAATTTTGAAATTTCAATACAGTAGTACTAAATTTTCAAGAAAAAAATAAAAAGAAGGTGTATGTCTAACCAACCTAAGTACAAGAAAAAATTAATATATTTTTTTGAAACTTTCAATATAAGTAGACACATTCCCGGATGTGACACATTTTTTTAATTTTTTTTTTACAAGTAAATAACTAGTTAGGAATTTTTTATTAGAAAATTTTTAAAAATATTAAAAAATATTAGTTTGACCACCATTACTCAGTAAATTTTTTTATGAAAATCACTTTTTTATTTTTTTTATACTATAGTATGGGAAGCATAGAATTTGTCACATCTTTTGGATTAAAAAAATGTGAAATCATTTGAGAATTATATTTTTTTTCATTCAACCATCAATAAGGACTTTAGTTAGAATACATGTAGAAAATAGATAATAATTATCTATTTAATTCCAAATAATTCATATCTTATATTGGTGGAAAGATGAAAATTTTATCAATAAACCCTTTTCATTTCATCAAATTCAGATAAAAAAATGTCGTCAAGCACTTTTGGGTGATATCGCCACTTTTTGGACCCCTATGATCCTGCACTCAACCTTAAATGGAAGGGAAGGCCTATGATCCTGCACTCACCCTTAAATGGAAGGGAAGGCCTATTGAATATTCATCATGGCTATCAAAGGAAAAGGTTGACCATCTTGGTTTTCCTCCAATACTAGAGAAGTGACAAGGTCACTTCTCAAATTACCTTGGGTGTTTGAGGCACACACATCTAGTGGTGTACGTGCAATCTTGCATCACCCAAAAAATAATTTTTCCTTTTTTTGTTGTTGTTTTGAGTCTAATGATGGCACTTAAGGGGTGTAAGGCATTCTGAAATTAGAATAGGTCAAAACTGGTCACTTACTATTTTTAGTTTTTCATCCTAAACAAGCTCATATTGACCTAAAAATTTACCCCAAGGAATGGAATCAAAAGATGCATCTGATGAAAAAGAATTATCTCAATATCATGCACTAAATAGGAGATATTAAAGTTTCCATCCCAAGAAATTTCTCCAATATAGTTTCAAAATCAAGTTTGGAAACCTTAAAAGCCTAAAAAAAACTCAAAAAATAGACAAAATTGTCTTTAGACAATTTCATATTCATCTATCTTGTCGAGAGCTATCCAATGATATGTTATATTAGTGAATCAGACAACTAGATCAAAATTTATGGCTCTAGGAATTTTTTCTACCAAAAGTAAATTTTGATATAATATATTCCTAGGTAGGAAAAGTTAATGGCTAGACTTTTTTTTGTTAAAACAAAGGAAGAAATCACACCTAGAACATTCTTGGGTGGATATTGGGACAAAATAAAAGGGGTTAATGGAGGTAAAAGATGGAAAACAGTCTATTTATGGTTTAGGACATAGAACGACAAGTTTTCTTCTCTCATTCAACAAAGCCCTAGAGATCTCAATCCAAGGATGAAATGAGGGGGATAGATCTGCAATAGGGTGTCCTAGGGTCTGATTAGAGACTAAACAGAGGTTCACCACCAAGCTAGGGCTTGGAAACACTAGTAACATGCAAGACCTAATGACAAAACATAATGATGTGCAAACTTTAAATAAATGACCTAAAAAAGTATGCAAAACAAAAGAAGAAATTGAGAAATTAGAAAAGTGCACCTAGAAACCTGAATGTGTTTGGAATAAGCTTTGAAACTCTACAAATGCCAAATTTAGGGCACACTAGGACTCATACGTTAGGTTGGTTGTATCAGTCCCAAACAAGGGATTTTGGGCTATAATAAAAATCTGGCAATGTAGACTCAGAGTCTTCAAAAATCTATAAAATTTCATGTATTGGGACTCATACGCCACTTGTGGTGTATCAATCTCATTTTTCTTTTTCAGAAAGTTAGAGTCTAGATCTGCTCTCCAATCCCTACTCTTTCTTCATGAACTAATTTTTGGATTTGAACCTATAAGAAGACCTTCCTTAGGCTAAAAGTAGAGAGATAATGGAGGATGGAATCACTTAGGAAACAAGTCATTAGGCTTGGCTTGATGGCTAGTTGCATCTCCCCAACCTAGAATCCATCATGATTCACCAAAGGAATCCTTGACAATGATAGATCTTGAATGAAAGTGAGCTTGAAGACCTGCAAAAACACTATAATGTTGCTCCAAGACTTCAACATTGCTTGCTACTTGCTCTTGAATTCTCTTGTGAAAGAATACTTGAGTGCTTGTGAATGCTTAGACCTTGAATTTATTTCTCTAGATGAAAATAATGACTTGAGAGTTTGTTTATATAGGCATTACACCTAATTTACCATTTATTAGATCTCAAAAGCCAAAATCAACCAAAGTTTTTAATTAAAAACTTGAATTTCCCACTCACACCCTAAAAATGGGCCACACAGGACTCATACGCCACTTGTGGGTAGGTCCCACCTAGTGGACTCATATGCCCAAGGTGGCGTATGAGTCCCAACCTAGTTTTTCAAGGTGGGCTAATGATGGGTTGTTAGAAAATTTAATGTGTTTGTTGATTTTGTCAGGATTTTATTTGAAATAAGCCTTGCGATCTGAAATAAAGGGTCTTAGGGGCCTGTTAATGATGATTTTTAAAAGTATTTAATGCAAGGGTGTACTAAAATAGGTCCAAATTAAGTGTGAAATTGTAGCATCTCCAAGAGCGTACAATTTTCTACACTACAGGAGGGTTATGGGTGGTGGCTCTAGTAGTATAGATTGTGGCTCTAAATAATATATTTTCTTTATAGAGTTGATTTTTTTTAATCAATCAAGCCCATGTGGTTGTAGCATTGTACGTTTTGAATCTGTAATTTCATTTTCTGAAAATAATCAAAAGTGATTTATTTTTATTTATTGTTTGTTTTTGTGAACTAGGTGGAGTGTACCCCTCATCAAGTGGCATCAAAGAGGTCTTTCCTAATTGTATAAATAGCTTGTCAAACTTGAGGAAGTTTGCACCAAGAATTTTGGTTGTGTGTTTCTAAGAAAAGTGATCATAATGCCTCTGCAAAGAAACCATGGTGGTGGAAGAAATATTGTTGTACTTAAGAGGGTTTTAGAGCCCTACAAAGACAAGTTCAAGAACTGCAAGAGGAGGAGTTGTGTAGATACTAAGAAGAGAAGAGGAGATGAAGTGAAGATGAAGCTAAAATGAAGAAAATTTCAAAGAAGAATAAGATGTAAATCTTAAGCAAGTTAGATTATTTAGAGCCATTTCCAAGATTGGAAAAAAGGCCAGTTGATGTTTCTACATTTCCTAGAAATATTATCCCAGAAGAGTTGATTGATTGGATCAATGATATAGAGGATTACTTTGAGTATGAGGAGGTTGAAGATCCTAAGAGGGTCAAATTTGTAAAGACCAAGCTAAAAGGTCATGTGAACATTTTGTGGAAAGAGGTACAGTTAGAAAGAAATAGAAGAGGGAAAGAAAAGATAACAAGATGGGATCAGATGGTAGAAAATTTGTTCCTATTGATTATTAATTAGAGCTGTTGAAAAGGATGCAAGGTTTGAAGCAGGTTGGTAGATCTGTCAAAGAGTATACAAAAGGCTTTTACAGGGTCATGATTAGAACAAGCCATTATGAAGCCAACAAGGAGAAGGTAGCTTGATATATAAATGGGTTGAAGCCTAGCATTCAAGAGGATATAAGTTTGGTTAGGATGGCTACTATTGAATATGCTTATCAATTTTCTCTAAAGGTAGAAGAGAAGTTAAATAGAAGATTTGAAAGAAATAAAAGAGGAAGAGGTTGTGGTGGAAGGACTAGTGAAAGATCATATGGAAGATGAAATGAAGACCAAAAGAAGAAGGAAGAAGCTAGAAATAATAAAAACCAAAAGGGAGATAATTCCTACTACCCTCGTGAGAAAATAATTGTGATCAAAGAGGAAGAGGAAGGCTTAGACAAAGCCCTAGAAGAGGAGGATTATGTGGAACTTATTTCCAATGTGGAGAGGAAGGACATCGAGCATACAAGTGTCCACAACATTAAGGAAGGAAAAATAGAAGACTTGAAACAATGCATGAGTTGCATGTGTAGATGAAGATGTTGAATTTGAGCATTCTAAAGATGCTAAAAGAGAAGTTCTTTTCACAAGGAGAATCTTGATAAATGAGGAGAAAGCTCTAGTTCAAAGGAAGAGTTTATTTTGCACAAGGTGCAAATGTGAAGGTAAAGTTTGTAATATTATCATTTATAGTGGTAGCACTGATAATCTTGTTTCAGAGGAGATGGTTAACAAATTACTGTTGGAGAGAAGGAAACATCCATATCCATATCGGATTGCATGGCTATAGAAGGACCATAGATCTTTGGTCAATGAGCAATGTTTAGTGAAGTTCAAGATTGGGAATTATTGTGATGAACTATTGTGTGACATCATGCTTATGGATGCTTCTCATATGTTATTTGGGAGACCGTGGAAATTTGATTAGCATGTAGTACATGATGGGCATGCCAACACATATTCCTTGACCAAGGATGAAGTTTGTAACAAGGTGAAGCCCCAAGGAAGGTGCAAGAAAAGGTATATAGTAGAGGCATAATTTTTTTAATTGATGATAGAAAAATTTGGATGGTATGATGCATGAGCATATGTGTTATGCATTGATTCCTAGAGTTAAAGAAGAAGGTGAAGATATACCAAAAGGCTCAATTTTTAGAGGATTTTATGACATTATGGTAGATAATGTACTTGAGGGTTTTCCACTAAAATATTAGTCACTAGATAGATGATCTAGTTGGCTAAATAGGAATCCCATAGAATGTCTCCTATGAAAAATGAGGAGATGATCATACAAATTCAAGAGTTATTTAAGAAATGGTTGATTTGAGAGTGTTTTATTCCATATGTGGTACCTCCAGTACTCACACCAAAGAAAGATAGAGGATGGAGAATGTGTATAGACTCTCAATCCATTAACAAGATCGCAATCATATATAGATTTCCACTACCAAGGATGGATGAAATTATGGATTGTTTGAGTGAAGCAAAGTACTTCACAAAGACTGACATGAAGAGTGGGTATCATTAAACATGTATAAGAAGAAATGAGAGGAATACAACCTTCAAGACTAAAGAGGGCTTGTATAAGTGGTTAGTCATGCCATTTTTGTTGAAATGCATAAGATAACTGACATGGGGTGAATCGGTTGTAATCTAAAACTTTAAAACCCTTATTAGCATTCAGATCCACAATGTTCATTCATTAAACCCTTGAAACAATGAGAAAAAGGGGGAGATATAATCAAGATGTTTAACCTCTCCTCTTCCTTAGTTATTTCATTCAATTATGTATAAATGAATATCATAAATCAAACCTAACCAATATAGTAATCAAAAGGTAGGTTTTAAGAGGGTCAAATGTTGTGTACCTATTGCAAAAAGTTTTTTTCCGGGCCTCACTAAGGACTCATTCTCCCAATGGAAAATGGGTCCCTACTAGGGTTTTAGAAAATTAATTTTTGGGTTCTATTCTTCAATGTATGCAACTCTACACTCCAGATGCTTAGCTCCTGAAATTTGAAAATGAATTCTATAGAAAAAATTTCATGATTTTGCAAGAAATGTGACAACTTTGAAAACTTTGCAACTTTGAAAACTTTTTCTTTCCACTTGATCTTCAACCTCAAACTTTCAATCACACATCAAAGGAGAAGAAAAATGTTGTTTGTTAGAGAATATGGGTTTTCCTTGGTCAAACCCTATTTTGGTAATTAAACCTTGTAATGAAACAATGCATAAAAGGAATGATGAATGAAAAAATGCAATGTAATAACTCACCCAATGTTGTGGAATCCTTGGAGTAAAAATCTAAAACTTAGCATGAAATGGCCTCATTCAGTGTAGATTTTGATCATGAACTTGACAAGAAACAGTGCTTGAATAGGATCTCCAATTCTAGATCAACATATAAGCTCAATAACATGCATGATGCACTATGCCTAACATGATGATTGATATCTTGATTGCTTCCTTAAACTTCTATAAATATTTCTTTGAATGACTTATTGAATGCTCTATAATGCTCTTGTGAAAGTACTCTTATGATAACTTCAATTTTGTTAGGTGAAACTAAGTGAAATAGCCTTGTATTTATACTTATCTTACTCTTAATTCCTAAAATTAAAATAACACAAGGTGACATCCAAATATAGGATTTGAAATCATTAAAATGTTGCCAAAAATATATTCCAAGGGGGGGTCCTAGGGTTAAGTGAGGACCCATTCACCATGTGGAAATGGGTCCTAGCATACTTAGCTAGGAAACACATTGGGAAATATGAAATGATATGTAAAAAGGGGGTCCTAGGACCTAGTGAAGAACCATTCACTATGTGGAAAATGGGTCCTAGCTTACTAACCTAGGACACATACCTTGTAAATTTAAGTTTTGTGTAATATCATTTAAGAGTGTCGTGCTTTATCCCTCAGAATCTATAATTAATTAGGCTTGGATTTGAATTAAAGGGTCTAGTTAACCTCAAATTAACATCAATTAATTAATAAAGCCTTATATTAGTGTGAAAATGTAAAGATACACTTTACGATACCAAAAATAAGGCACAATTAAGTCCATTTAGTTAAGAAAGGTCCTAAACTTAATGTGAATGTGTAAAACACATTACAACACTAAATAAAGGCATAGTTAAGTTCATTTTAATTTTAATTATTCATTCCCAAAATAAGGAAAAATGGATACTTTTTGTGTTACTACATTTTTCCCCCACTTTAGTGAGAGTATGACCCCACATCAAACTCACACTAAATTAGACATTCATGACACTTATGTATACAACAATGATAGAGATACACAATCATACAACATCAAAGGCCAAGAAGTAAAGGGGGAAGGATTAAGCCTCAATTGTCCAATGTGATTAACACATATCAACTATTTGTCCAAGAAAAGAGGAAGGATCAAGCCTTGACTGTCCAATGTGATGTGGAACATATCTCAACTATTTTTCCAAAGAATGTTCATAAGAAAAATTTGATGTCCACTATGCAAATAATGCACACACTCACTCCAGGGTAGTGGAACCTTAGGTCGTCCACTAGGTGAGTATCCCAAAAGGGTGGCAAATGAGAGAATCAAATTAGGCTCCCATACCATATAAAATTTATCCTTCTAATAACTTCAATAAGACACCACAATGCTAGGAAAGGATCCATAAGAAAGAAAGGTGTGTTATGCTAGGTGGACTTTATCAGGGTTGCATTCAATCTTCATAAGGTTAGCAATTTTCTTTATGCCAAACACTTATGAACATTATGTCTATAGGTTTTTCTTCAAATGGATTTTCTTCATTTGTGTAAGGCCTTCTTCTTAGGGATCATCGTGCCTAATGTATCCAATAGAGGATAAATCAAGAGTAAAAAATTGCAGATTAGGGGATGCCTCATGTCACATCAAGCCACTAAGAGAAATTTGTATTCTTAATAAAGATCACATTCTTGGAGGACATGAAACCCAATGACACCACCAAGAAAAGGACACATCACAAGAAAAAGAAAATCACATCATGAAATATGCAAAATTTTGAAAGATATTATCAATGCATTCCCCCACTTTAAAGTGATTTCTAACACCATTTCTTTGAGAAATTTATTTAAAGTAGCCAATGTTTTAATCTTAAGACATGAGATATTTCCTCCAAAAACCCTATTCGAAGTCATATGTTTCCAAAATAAAGCTACATCATGAAAAAGGAAGGAGGGATTTCCCCAAGAAATACATAAGGGATCTATGGATTTAGGGTTAGTATGTCTTTTCTACAATTTTTTCATAGAGCTTGGAAATGTTATCATTCCCAAAATACTCATAGAACTAGAATAATGACACATAAAGAGTGAAAACAAAGAAAAATCCTTTTGGGTCAACATGAAAGAGACCTAAATTTCTCCATGTCATCCCCAAAAGGAAAACACAAGATAAATGAAAAGGGATAAAAATTTTATGACAAAGAAGAATATAGATACATATAGAGGAATGCACAAAGAGAGAGAGAGAGAGAGAGAGAGAGAGAGAGAGAGAGAGAGAGAGAGAGAGAGAGAGAGAGATACATCAAATGAAACAACATGAGGGATCACATAAAAGAAGATGAAAAATAAAACAAAGAAAAAGACTAGTAAGGCACATGCGAGTCAACCTATAGCAGGTCATTTGCATCCCAATCTCATGCAGTATATATGAAAGGTGGACAACTAGCCAAAGGTACAACATCAACTACCAAACTAGGGCACATACCAAGTTCAACATTCTTATTAGTATATTTTTCATTTAAGCTCATAGAAGAGGAAACCAATGAATTCAACTCATTAGGCACTTGTTCATCAATCTTAGCAATTTTAATGTCATCATCTAGATTAATCACAATAGGAGGTCGAATGATAATGTCTCTAGAAAGTTCTTGTTTATGTTATGGTGAGGATATATAATCATCATGCATTTATTTAGGTGAGTTAGAATTTTTATTCTCAATGTTGCTCTTTTCTTCTTGATTTTGTAACATACAAGCAATAACACGATGTCTATGCCTATGCTCTCTAGCATTTAAATTTTATTTCAATCTATTTTCAAGTTGGGTTTGTGTAGGAGAAATTTTGTCAACTATAGGTTTCTTTTCTTCCCTTAGTGGAGGAATGGAAGGAACCATAGGAGGTTGTTCAACCACTTTCTCTCTATGTTTGTAAAAAAATTTGACTTTAGGAGGCACAACGAGATTGTTTTGATTGTATTGTGGTGTCTTATAAGAAATGGTAGTATAATTTTTCATAGGTTTCTCTTGGATATTTGGAAGGTCTTTTGGTTCAATAATAGTTTTGTCAAGGATAGGTGGCTCAATCACCAGTTACGAAATATTTCTAAGGGATAATTCTATTATGTACTTTGCCTTAAACTTTTGATATGATTTGAAAAGTAGTCCTCATGAGGTCTAATGGGCTCAATAGGCTCAGGCCAAAAGAAATCCAATGAAAAGTTTCCTTGGGAAGACATAGGATTAAAGCCATTGTGATGAATAGTAAAGATTTCATTGCCAAAGGGAATCCTTAAACATTTATTCACAACCAAAGCAATGAAATGCATGGACCAAAGCCATGGATAGCCTAAATTCACACAAAATTTTTCTAATGACAAGATGATGGTGAATGAGACATTTAGTGTTTTCAGTCCAACTTTTCAGGGGAGATTTATCGAGCCCATCGCAAGACAAGCAAAACCATTATATGTTTTAATCCATACTTTCGGCTATTCATATGTATCTTGATAGAGTTCATGCACAAATAGGAGTTCTTTAGTAATAATATTCTCTATACAGACGAGATAAATTAATATCCCATCAATAGGCTTGTCATTGATTCTTCCAACTATGTAAAGAGTGTTGGTTATTTTTTTAGAACCAAACTTATTCTTACCACATACCTATGAAATTTCCAGAATTCAATTATCAGTAAGGGCAAGGATTGGCCAACACTTAAGAAAAGGTTATTAAGCCTTTACATCTTCACTTTGGGCTCTATAAAACCCAGGAGGGTAATCCTAAAGACTGTGTTTATAGATACTAGTGTGTATAGGTATGAAACAAAGGACAAAAAAATGATTCTCCTTAAATGTTTAAGAGATACAATACCCTAAATATTTGGCTTATCTTCATGATAGTGATTTAACATAAACAAGAGAGAATCTAATTCATTAAGATTCACACAAACAAAGAAAGAGCTTCTCAATTAAGTTAATTATATTTTTGTGATCAACTGTTGAGTTGGTAACCACAACTGGAGTATAATTACTTTGCTAAACCAGTAACATATTCTTAGGATAGAGTCAAAATAAAAAACCATATGACCAGATAACAATTTTATCTCTAACAATACTCGAAGCCTTGAAAATATTACATTACAATATTCCCACTTATTTTTTCCACAATTCACTTCTTACTAGCATCCTCATACATGATTTATTTCAAACCTATTGTGATATTCAAGCATTTACATACATTCATTGAAATGATAAACAAGAATAACACAACACATCCATTGGAAACCAATAGAGACAAATAAGATAACTATTGATTATATTATTCATAGTTTGTATAATCTGTACATAGGAGAGTAATATGTAGAAACTTCATACTATTTATGTTATATGCATATCATTGTTATTATAATAAAACCATATACGTATTGACTAACTTTATCCCTAAAATATATTATTGGAAATTTTAGTATCCATTATTTTTTTGTTGGTAACCCCCTTAAAGATAAACTATCTATCAACCTCTCTCATGTAATTAGCATTGAAATCCCTTTTATAGAATAAAGGAGCAATAAGAATTGGGCTGAATTACACTTAAATTTCACTTTCATTCCAAAATGAATTTCACTAGAAAGTGATAATATTCCCCAATTAGTTGCAAACAATCATTTGTAAGTTAGGGGAGAGCAAAAGAAAAAATCCAAAAAACCGTTACTCAAGGAAGACCCATCAATCTTCAAAAGGCATCATTGTCGCAGCACCAAAAAAATGCAAGTGTTCACATCGGACCGAGAAATGTCACCATCAACACCGAAGGCATAAATAAACAAAGATCCATATCACAACACGTCGGTCAAAGAAAGCAAGTTAACACAAAGGACCAAAAACTGAGCACTAGCTCAGAGAATGAATGGGGTGCTACTTTTCCTTGTCAGCAGCTAAGTAGGTATGCCCGTTCAGGGTCCTTATTGAAATTGGAGTAGCCATCACCACCTCATCCTCATAATCAACCAAATTAGTCATGGCCATGAGATACTGGCGATAACCTGAATCAGTCTCATATCCACTGTCAGAAGAATTATCCAAAAATTCAATGGGAGAATGATGATGTCCCATGTAAGCCTGATGATACTTATTCCTTCTTAAAAATTCCCTCTCTAGCCTGTCAATTTTCTTCTCCTTGCCTTTGGCCAACTCCTACGAGATAATTCGGCCTCTCAGATGATAGGCTTGTTTGAGAACACCCCGTGTGGACTTCTTGACAACTCTTTCTTTTTTCTTTGGAGTCACAAGGATTTCAGGCATATCCCATTCACTTTAGGGAGAATGATCTTGAGACTCAAGAGGGTTGAGTCTCTTAGACCTACATACCAGGTTGATATTCACACTTACCTTACCCATTTACTTAATAACTTATCAAATTTTCTTAGAACACAGACACCACCCCACTAAAAAATAATAAGGTCAAATTCACACTTACTTTCAGACTTAATTCTCATAAACAATCAAAAGGTGAGAATAATCAAGTAGGTGATCTTCATTAAATAGAGCAACTGGTATGTTTCTGCATTAATTTTTCAAGAAAGCTTGTGTGAAGATGCATGAAATCAATTACCTTGATTTTGAATCTTAGCCATTGATCGTACCTTGAAGTGAATCAACGAACAATCAATCAAGATGATTAATTATGAAAAAAATAATGCATGTTCTTAAAAATTCTCCATAATCAAAAAACTTAAGTGAGATAAGCATTCACTTAGTTTGCACATTAATCACATGCCCAACATTTAACCAAACCCATTGTGTCATATTTACCCATTCTCCCATGGGAATTAATTTTCTTGCAATTGATCACAGTAAGAGAGTGGGGAGTGATCATGATTTATCTTCAAAATATTGGCATGTACCCTTCCTTACTTCAATTTCACCTTCCCACATGTACCAACACATAACAGATTTGACGGAAACAAAAAATATTTCCCAAATTTCACATGCATGCCCAAGAATCAGTTCTAATTTAGCGTCATTTTTATCTTAGAATAATCTTAGCCAATATTTCTAGTAGCACCTTATCTTTACCAAGAACCATCTAAGTCCTTAAAATGTTCCACTTCACATTTTCCCGCTTGCCCGCTAAGAAACATGGGACACAAGTGGGCCCTTCACGGGATGGCGGGGAGTGGTCAGGATCGACCCACATTAACTATCATCGACCCTTCAATCTTATAA
>VDFB02096619.1:0-14288 GCA_007258455.2 Sequoia sempervirens | reverse complement strand
TATCATTAAACCATTCCAATATCTGATAATGTATCCTATGCTTGAGGTTCTTGTATTTCCTCTTGATGATCCTTCATATGAGATTCTTTCATTTTATTTCACTACAAATGATTGATTTATATTATAAATCAATAACTGATCAATGTGCTACATGCTTTTTGGTGACATAATCATTTATTTAAGTGATCATTCTACTATTTGTATGTAATTAAAAAATATCAATTAAGATAATTTATTGTTTTATATTTTAAGTTCTTGTTAGCACACAATAATGTGTTCCATTTTTTTACCAAATTAGGACATTAAAATCACCATTTCTCACCAAATTTTCACTTTATGAAACCTATAGAAACTAAACTATTAATAATTTAGAGATATGAACTAGATTTTTTGACCAAATTAGAACATTAAAATCACCATTCCTCACCAAATTTTCACTTTATGAAATCTATAGAAACTAAACCATTAATAATTTTCAGACTTATGAACTAGTGATTTATGGGGATTGGTGAGATCAAATTGGTAACTTATTTTTTATAGTAAATACTATTTTTGAAAAGTGATGTTTATGTCATAATGCATAATTTTTTCTATAGAAATGATAAAATTATAATTTTAAAAATTTAGATTTGTTACATCAATATTTAGTACATAATATTATTTTTTAAAGTTAGGGTAATTATAATTTGGACATAGGTGTATATCATAACACATAACTTGTTTCAAATGTATCAAAAAAAAAATCTAAAACACGAATATCAATACCTAGGGAACAAATTTTTTAATATTTTTTCACTATTATTCCACGTGTGAAATAAGTACCTCGATGTTCGATGAAAAATCTATGTTCATAAAAAAATATATAATAATAAAATTTAAAAGATTCAAAATTTTATTTTTGTAAAGATTATAATAAGGGCTACATACTTAAAAAAACATAATTTCTAAATGACATTATTTTAATAGGTTTGAAGAAGATTTAATTGTTGGTATAATTTAAGAATAGAGGGATTCTATCTAAGGGGTTTCATCTAGGCGAGTGTTATCTAACCCTTTCAATTAAGGTGGAGAAATTATAAAAAGGAAGCAAATGAAAAAATTTCAAACAAATGAGAAAAAACTTAGATGTGAAAATATGTCATCATTACTCATTAATTTGAATATAGAGATAATTCCTAATTTCTCTATTGAAACAAATAATAATGAAATTACACAATGGATGATATAACAATATTTTTTGATAATATTTTAATTCTTATTTTAGAAATTACATCAAATGATCAATTTATAAGACATGAATAAAATATAATTTATTATAAAATTCAAGAACATACACCAATTGAAATTTATTAAAATTAAAGAAAAGTTACCTAATATAACAAACTAACAAAACATGCCAATGAAAAACATCTAAAATTATTGTTAAGAAATTAAAGTAATTAAAATTGATGAAAATATCTTAAAATCAATGCCCAAAAAATTATAGAATGCACTTGTAGGAGAATTTCTAATAAAATGTGGATAAAGTTAAATGTAGGAAAAGTATCAATTATTTATCAAAATAATAAAAAATATTAATTTTGAAGACATTATAAAGATTCTCAATCTAAGATAGTCAAATACTAATGATAAAATGTATTGTACGAAATATAATTAATGCATAAAAATCAATAGGTTCAATCTCACACTAAATATAGTATGCTACAGGTGGCATGTTCTTACATCAACTTTAGTTAGCAATGAAATAAAATTAGCACTTGCATCTAAAGGAAGTTCAAGGAATCTATTAATAGAAAACTATATGTATGTTCATGTTTTTGCATGAGTGTGTATGGATGTTGTGCTGCAAATTCTTGATTCTTGTTGTATGTGGCTGGATCAAATAATTAATAATATGTGCTAAATAAACTTTGACAAATATGAATTTTTTCCTTAAATAAACTAGCAATCGCATGCACAAGCATGCAACGATCAGCAGATAGGGGTCAACCACAAATGATGCAACCAAAAACAATATACTTTCCCACACTGCAACATTGAATATTTGCATTTACTTCCTCCCGCACCATCGTACAACATGATGTAATGACCTTGCTCAAATCTGACCTTAAAATGCTGATTGAAGGCTTAAAGAATTTCGTCAAACAATTCACATGCAAGGGTCATATCATTGATACAACATTTCAGTTTGCTTTAATGACTCTTTTCTTCAATTAGCATCAATGAGAATGCTTATAAATGACTCTAAATTGACTAAACAATGTCCTTGCATGAATGTGCAACTTATTTTGACAATATTCAGCGCATATATATGATCTAAGCATGAAAAATGAACACCTACAGCAAACTGGTAATTTTAACAAATAGTTGGTATGCAAACTCTAATGCTGATTACTATGATATTTGATTGCACAACAACAACCACTTATTACTCCTTGATTTCAAATGTAATTCAAATACAATGCTGATTTCAAAATAGCCAAGACTCTTGGCAAATTACAATGTCATACAATTATGGTGTTTTGCTGATATAAAAATGCAAACCTACAGCTGAAACTATAGCTCTTAATATGCAATGCTAAATGAATGACAATCAAAGGGAACCTAGAAGGAATGGTGACGCCTTGAGGATGAGCTGATGTAGCAAGCAAAAATCAACACAAAGACGACTCCTTGAATTAAATCGAATTCCTTTAATGGCCGCCCCTGTTGTGACTTCAAATCTTCAGGATAAAACATACAACAGCTGCAACCTTCAATTACTATCATTCATCATCATTGCCAAGCTTCAGGAGAGTGATCGCCCAAATACCCATGTGCCGAAAATGTGCATATGAATTTCTATGAATTTACTTGTGCCTTCATGTCCAATCGCCCCTGTTATAATCAGACTTCAGAAAATTAATAAATATCAGCCTCTAAAGACTTCCTCTAGCTCCATAATGATCTCCATCTCTTTAGAAGTCAAGCGCTACAAATCATAACCAAGATCAATGGATGTTATGGCTGCAATAAGCAAAATCGTGGCTCCTTCAAGCTAATATATATGACTGTAATTTATTCCAGAATTGATAAAGATACAGATTGGACCTTGAATAACAATCTTGATGAAGTCTCAATACACCAAAAATTAGTCCAACAATGCACCAATTGATCTCTTCAAATCGATACCACCAAAATTTGGCCAAAGGCCATAAAATTTTGCTTTGAAGTACAAGTAGAAAGTCTGAAGCAACTTCCTCAACTTTGCAATAATTCAAGTCATATTTCACACCCTCAAAATTGCTATCCAATTGAGAGTTTTCGTTCTCAATGGTCAAAGACAACTACAGAAACCCTAGCCTCCACAACCATCAAACATCAACATCAACAACAAATCTGGATGATGAGAATGAAGCCCATGATGTCTATTTATACTTTTTCCTCAAAAAGTCGGCCTCCTTCTAGAACTTTCCCAAGTCACTTTCTAGAAGGAATATTATCTTATTTTATTTTATTATTTTATTATTTTGCACTTTATAATAAAATAATTATTCATAACATAAAGTGCAAACATAACATTATAACATGAGGTTTCTAAAAATAGAAACATATCAAGAAATCATTAGAACACCTCCATATGTAGACTGAATCACGAAACGAGCTAACCAATCAACTGGGTATCTGCCAAACGACCCTCTTATCAAGCTCCATTAGCCTACAAGGATCAGGAATAGGCTAATTCCTCTAAACTCTATTGCTCACGAAAAAAGGGGACATTACACAACACCAGGATGCATCAACCCTCACGCGAGCAAACACTAACCATTTTGCTTCCACATATCAAGGCAACCACCCCAAAGCTCTGGGCAAATCAACAGTGAAGCTAAAAGGTTATGACTTTTGTTGTTCTCACCCAATGTTCTCCAAGTTTTTAGAATGGGGGGGGAAGGGTTTTGAGAAAGCCAAAAAAAATCCTAGGTTTTGGGGATGGCATCTGTGATGGATCATAATAAATTATGGTTTTTATGTATATTAATTGAGAACACAGGCCGATAACTGATAATTCAATGTCAATTGTCAGATCATAAATCTTAAGAGATAATCAAAATAGTTTATATCATAATAGAATTCGTCAAAATTGGAATTAATTCACCAAACCAAAAGTATAAATGGAATCCAATTACTTGGAAAAAACATCGTCTTATGTTTTTTTTAAACCAGAGCAAGAGTCTAGAGGTAGCTCTCCCTACAGGTTTAAGGGGCAGTCTGCCACCAAATCCAAATTAAGATCTTCAAGGCCATAGGAAACTTCATGATGTGTCGTTTTTGAGTGTGAATGTGGCTCCCCCATAAAAGGTTAGGTTGTTTTTGTTTCTCTTTTAGTTTCTTTTTGTTTGGTTTTCATATAGTAACAAGCAGAGGATGTCCTGCCATCCCAAGGACATCACAAGGATAGCAGGCCATTCCCCAAAACCCTACATCACAAAGGGGATGCCCTCAAAAATGTTGCCCAGATGGGGTAACGTCCCATGGTCCTACAGATTTCTGCCAATGTTTTTGCAGATGTTTTGTGTCCCCATTCCTGTCTCCTGCCAGTTTTATATTAGAAAAAAACTAGGGATGCATCCTTGCAGTATACTGCCCTCACCCTATAAATATATTTTCAATTAGATTTTGGGTTCATGTTGAGTTACAGATACAACAAAAAAAATTGGGGGTTGGGTTTGTCCATACAAAATACGTATATAAATCATAAAATATATACATATTTGCAGCCTATAAACAAGAATTAAGTTGAAGCTCAAAATACCACATATACATATTGATATAATATAAATAAACAAAACAACCATAATTTTTTTTAAAGATTGTATGGACTTCAATATTAAAAGCTGTAACCCCCTTTGTATGGACACTTAAAGTTGCTAAAACATGTATAATTTTTAATAGAATTACCTAAAGTGCCTCAAATACCTTTTGCATGGGATGGTATACATGTGACAGGCATTCCAAGCTCTTGAGAATGAATTTATACCTTACAGTATTCAAAAATTTGAAATCCTTTAGTGAATGCCATTTTTAATAACGTGAAGCCAATAAAAATTGCTTTTTGTAGAGAAATGCAACACCCATGATGGTCATATGCATAGACGCCAATCTGGGCAGTCCTTCCGTATCCAAATTTTTTGCAAAAAAATGTCATCTAGATGCAGTGGACACCAGAACTTATGCTTCTGCCATTCAAGGCTCAAACACACCATGGATGGTGTTTGGAATGGGCAAATGAGGTTCACAATTAAGTTGAAGGTCAACAAGGATAAGTTCTCTTCCTTGGATTGGTTAAAGCAAGATGACCCTCCATGCAACCTCTCTCTCAAGCTAGAACCAGAAACACAAGTGCAGGCATATGCAGGTGAGTAGAGAAGTGTGATGTTGGACCTTCATCCACACATCCCATGAGCCAGTGTAGACAAGAAACCCTGCTCCAGACATAGAATGAACACCTGCTCCACATGATGGCATGGGGATTGGATGAAAAAAATGGCCTGGGTTCCTTGCAGGTTAGCACTAGGAATGCGTGGCTGAACCTGGGGCCCAATGGCTGTGCTCAGTCTGCACCCGTAGTGGACTGGACCACAGACCCAGTCTGGGAAAAACTGGACCCAGATCTAGGGGATTTTTAAGATGAATTGGTCATTTAGAATTTCAATTACCAATATTGCAGCAGAAACTTTGACTAAAGGCCCTGGTTTAGAATTGGAGAGAAATTTTGAGCTTTTAAGGGGGTCATGTCCTACTGATTGAAGCAGTTAATACAGGTGGATCATTGTAAGTAAAATTTTACTTTATCAGGTTCAAGCATTGTTCAGGTTGATAAAGGTGGATCATTTTAGGTAAAAGTTTACTTATCAGGTTCAAACATTGTTATAGTGATGAGAACATGGCCGATCTTACTGCAAATTTGGGTGTTAATTTCAAGAATCTAGAAGGAAACTTGGAGTTAATGGTCAAGAAGATGTGGTTAAGGAGAGGCAGGTTGGGAATTAGTATCAGAAGACTTTTCCCAGGCCCAAGAGTTGAAGCATCCATAATCTAAATTCGTGGATTAATAGCATTTTTAAATAGAGTGCATATTATTGTTATGTTGTATCTATTGCTATTCAAGAAGGGTGTATGGTTATGGGAGGCATCATTTCATCCCATTACTTTTTACGGCAGAGATACTTTTGTTTTGAGAGAAGTAAAACTCAGGCTTAACAACAGAAAGTGCAGATAAAAGTACAATCTACCAGCAGAATGGAGAACCCAAATGATGAGAGTGATGGGAAGAGAGACAAAAAGAGATGAGAAACCATGGGCACTGAGTGGCAGAATTTCAAGAGATGTTAAGGATGGACATTGGAGATGAAGAGCAGCACAATTGCATGGAGAGGAACTGGACGAGCAGGGAAGGTATTTTAAACAGCAGCAAAAGCAAGAGCAAGGCTAAGGATCATTTAACTTCCCTGCAATTTGGACTGTGCGATAACCCAGGCTCCACCAGATCACTGTCAAGCATGTTTAATATGACTTCTTAAAAGTTAAATGTTTTGCTTTACAAATTGGAAAATATATATCATTATGAAGGATTTCTCTTTGAAATAACAGAGTTCAAGAAACCACCAACGCTGGATAAAGTGGTGGAGACCGGGTGACCATGAAGATAACCAGTTTCATATAGCCAAAAATACATAGAAAAGATATGGTAGTCTCATAAACATTGGGTCACACAGATGAGGCCGAAGACGCCTGCAAGCAATTTTCACAGTTTTGTTTTTCTTACAACAAAGTAATGCTTGCTAGCCTTTTTAAATTATGTTCCTGTCTTTGACATCATCTCTATATAATGGATTTACAGTCTATCAGTTACTGTATAGGTTAAAAACCATACTAGCTGCTTTTAGATTTTGTTCATAGAACAACAAGGCTGTTTTTCACTTTTGAGTCACTCTTGAGTGTATATATTCTGGCATGGCCTTCTAAACTATAAATGTTTATCCACCCAAAATTGCATCCAACTAAATTCAAATTACCCTACTCCACCAATCAATCATCTATTACAATATCCTAGTAATTCTTGAAAAAGCTATAACCCTACCCTATAAACTTAGAGAAAGCATAGAATTTTTACTGTATCTCAGATCTGCAGCTTGATGGGCTTGTTGTCAATCGTAATCATGGGAGCTCCAAACTCCACACCAATGGTCAGGTCGCGAACTGGCTGAAACCGTTTGTCTGTAAACTGAAGGAGAGGACATGATTTTCCTACTCCTGCACACCCCCAAAACAAAAAGAAACTTCAAGTCATTCATAATAAAAACTACATACACGGTCATTTAAGATAAGTACATCTATAAACAAACTGGTACAAACGAACTTTCATGTTAAACCCATTCCCTTCAAATTCCAAGAGAAGATCAAGTCAAACCCAGATATTCTCCACAATCGGCAAAAGAGATAAAACTGTAGCAAATGAGCTGGATGAGGTTCTGAACCCTTAATCATGACTTCCTTGAAAAAAATTCAAATTTGAGTAGAAAACAAATAATAACCGCCAAATTGAGCTGACAAATCAATAATCCCTGAAACCCAAAACAAAAATAACAATTATAGCGTTAACAAGCATAAAGTAGAATCTTGAAAGCCCTTATCTCAAAACCATCATTCTTCAATAACAAGAAACAATTTTGCAAAGATTCGATCTGAGCTCATACACAAACACATAAATTTACAAAATAATCCAACCTCAATAAAGAAAAGAATCAAATGAAACCTCAATTTAGAAAAGGAAAAGGAAAAGAAAAAGAATGTCACCTGTGTCGCCTATGATGATGTATTTGAAAAGATAAGCGTAGGCGATGCTCGACATTTCAAGTTCTATATCACCATCAACAAGCACGCAATTTAAATGCTCTGTTAAAAATATAGAAAATACAGTGCCTGCACAAAATTTCAGCTTTTGCAGATTGAAACTCTCGCTAAATCTACAGATAGAATGTGCGGAGCAATGCAAATAATGGCAGTTACACTGAAACTATGACAGCCAAATATGGATTGTATTTTTCAATATAGAACAAATTTGTTTGATGGACGGTGGGCAATGCGTGCAAAACATGGAAGTATGTCTTGATCATACTTCTGACGAATATTGCATTTACTTCCTCCCAAATATGTCAACAAGTGAGAAATAAAAACTTTTGACCTGAATCGAAAGGTAAAAATGTAAAACTAAATATAACTACATATTTTCTAGCCATACCCAATGAGCAGCTACAAAAGGATTCCATACACATTTTCAGGTTACGATATAGGAATTAAGAGAAACAAAAAGAAAAAGGCAACTAAAATTGGATATTAAAAATCTATGTCAAGACATAAGACTTGCATGGTACAGAGTATCACATTTCAAGCCCATAAAATAATGCATCCATTCATATGCTACCTCATGATTTTATAGATATGTGGTATCTAACCAGTACCATAGTAGCCACAACAATCACAAAAACAACAGCACCAATAACAACAGAAACAGATGGAAATATGTGGTCTATTTCTAATGATCCTAACAGGGTAAACTCACTAGTTGCCACCTCTCAAAGCATGTCATTTATAGTTATTTCCAGAATAACAGAATTTTGTGTGACCTGATGATCCTTGGTGGCTTATTGAATGACTTTATATCATTAAAAATCTGAGGGATTAAGAAATAAATGTTTACCTGGCTTGACATCTACCCTGTTCACTCTTCCATATCTGGAAAACAAACTCTCAACCTCTGAATGTCGATCCCTATACTCTATCCCCATAATACACGGGCTTCATCTCTGGCACTCAATGTCTTCCCAAAGAAACACTTATAGGGGCTCCTTGCTAACAAAGAACATTTCCAATATCAATCATACCAGTTTATTTTTGGCTTGCATGTGATATAAGAATCAAACAAAATTTTCAGCAATATTTTAAGTACTCAAGACTCAGGTTTCCAGCATATATAACTCCGTGAAAGCTATATGGGTCAAGACTCAGGGTTCCAGCATACGTAACTCCGTGAAAGCTATATGGGTCAGATAATCTACAACAACAAAAAGTAGAAAATGCTTTCAGATGCGTAAATAACCATAAAAAAAATTAATTTTTAAAATGGTTACACAAAATTCCCTTCCTTCTCTGCACTGAAATTAGTAGTACTTTGCATGTTTCCTATATGATAACAAGGCTATATCTATACACAATCTAAGCTTAGTGTACATACAAAGCTCCCCAACAAACAGCCATGGCGAAATTTAAGATTTATTTTGACACATTCCTTTCACTGCACTGAACAGATGGGAACAAAATTTCACTATGCACGTGCATGTTTCATTGCAGTACCAGTAGAAATGGCTATCGGCGAATCATGGTCTTGATGGAGGGAGGCGACAAGGCGATGGATTTCACTGGTTCTCCTGCATAACCATGCAATTTTTCTTCTGCTCTATAATTTTCATGCTATGCTGTGTAAATGAAAATGAAAATGAAGGAAAAATACCTGTTTTAGCGAATTTTACTTGATGATACTCCTGGCACAAGGCACAACTGTCACAGAGGCGATGGACAAGGAAGTCAGAGGTTCGATTCCTGGGAAGTTGCAGTTTCATTCTCAGCCTCTCTGTGTACGTACACGAATAGCAATAGTGCAGGCCCAGTAATAACAATACAAGGTACACACTGCTTTTCACCACACACACCACATAATGATAAGACACGAGTTGCTTAAAACCCTATATTTCACCATTTAGAACCCTATATTTCAACATTTGTGAGTGGAAATAAGGTTTACCCAAAAATTTGTCTGGATTTTTCTGGAAGAAAATCTGCCTGCACAATAGCCAGACCAAGTCAAACCGTATGGCCGTCTCCATGGTTGGCTTAGGCTTTTATTGTATGGATTGCGATTTCCTGAGTCGGCAAAAGAGTCTCCCAACACAAACAGTCCTACGCTTTCTCTGCAATCTCTCCCTGCAAATTGATCATTTTATATAAATATCATATAGGCATAGAATGAGGGAAGTTTGAAATGATAATTTGTATAACTGACCTGCAAATACACAGAGAATGATTATCAGAAACAGAAGGAGTGAATAAACTAAATTTGTAACTACAACTCACCTTTGTTAGTGCTTGAGTTGAGAATATGCTCTGATAATTTTCTAACCCTCGACCATGGACGCGACTATTCTCCCTGCAAAATGGCATGCCCATCGTCTTCAAACTCTCGTTCGCTATTAAAACTCCCGTCTCCATCCGCCCACTTCTCCCGTTTAATCTGCTTTCATTGGAGGACGGTTCCCACACTGCAACATTGAATATTTCATTTACTTCCTCCCACGCCATTGTACAACGGCAGAATGCATTAACCCTCACGTACGAGCAAACACTTATCATTCTGCTTCCGCATATTGAGGCAACCCGCTGGGCTGATGAAAATCCCAGCAGAAATTCAACACGAATAGCCTATCAGCGAATTTACTCAACATTGATTTGGAGGCATGAGACTTGTTTCAAGTTCCAATGTCACACTATATATAGCCTATCAACTAAATATCTATTTTTATGTTTTCTAAAATGATTGATTTAAATGTAAATTAATAATCTATATAAATTGAACATTGAAAGTAAACAGTTATCACATTACAAACAACCTACATAAATAATTTAAAATGTTTTCAATAAAAAAAATTTAATATTTTTCAACTTTTTTTATAATTTATAATGAAGACAAGGAAGAATAGCATAAAATAACAGACCCTGTTCAATAAATAGATGAGAAGTCAGAGAAGAAAGAAAGGTGGACACTAAAAATGAAATGATATAACTTTATAGTCTATACTAATAACTTATAATCTTGAGCTTATCATTCTCTCAACTTTATTAAAATCTTGGAAGGAAAAAATCCACTACATTACAGTTTTTCCCACCACTCACGATCCACCCCGCTCAATTTTGTTACAAACTCATATTATGTAGGTAAAAATTGGGGGAAAATGAGTTTGGGGTCAAATGACAGCATCTCAGAAATCATTTTCCTTCTAGATTGAGTAAAAAACTGCCAAAATCTTTCATTTAAATTATATGCAACCAACTTAATATTCTCATTAGATTCTTCAAAGGCAATGCACAAGTAATCTCCCACTGTAATGCACTCCCAGATCCACCTGCGTCCACTAAACAATTGAGGGAGATAAGAGTAAGGCACACTTGCAATTTCTTTCCACTTCCAAAGCAACTTATCTTCATCATCCTGAAACAACTCCCAGATAACCAGAATGTGGGATAACGTTTGATCCAAGGTGTATATCAAAAGAATAGATGATCCATATGCAACCATAAATCTCAAAGGCCATTTAACATCTTGAATTAGTTTGCCGAGTAATTTGACATCTTCAACCAGTTGGTCAGGTAATGGAACTATTCTCACAGGAGTAATACAATCATCTTGGATACTGTAACCCACAACGACAACCCTGAATGCCATCCAAAAAAGAACACCATTGCACTCAACCATGCTATATTCCAACACGTATGGGCCTACTTCCTCTGTAAACTAAAATTTAGTCCTTAATGAATCATGACAATAATCATACATTCGGAAGGAAAAAAATTGAGGGCATTGTCCCGTCACTACAAAATAGGGTTCTCCATTTCTCCCCTACACGATAAAGATAGAATTGCTAGTCTCGTTTATTTTTATATCTAAATAAATTCTCATAAGCGGATTGAAAATATATAATTTTTGGTTTTCTAGAAAAGGCAACAACCCAAGAGTTGTACTGGGTAACATGTACTTTCTGATATCGTTTCGCAAAGGAGTTGGAAGGAAAGATAAAGAGACAGCCCTCCATTTTTTAGTAGAAAAGCAGTAGGCCATACACTCACCTTCACAGCATATGAGAAGCCATGGATTTTGGTTGGGCAATGAAGACAGAAAGCTGCGCGCAGACAAAATAGCATTCCATTCTTTGCAAACCATCCCAGAGTGGCAGATAGATATTAATGGAAGCTTCTCAAATATGCGTTCAAGGCTATGTTGATCCAGCTTAGATACACTACGCTTCCTCTTCCTTGATATGTTGATGCCTTCTTTATCTCCTGCTACTGCAGAAATTATTTTTCCTTCCATTATTTTCAGCTCCTGCGCTTCCTCTTCCCCGATTGTATTCTTCGAGCACAGGATTGCACTGAGTCATTTTTATAGGGTTTTGGCATGGAGACCTTTGCTTAACTGGCCTTTGGTCTGCAGTGGAAACTTTAAGCATCAAAACTAAAATAGTGTAATGGTAAAATTAACACATGCATCTATTAAATATGACGCTCTTTGATGAATATGGTGGCCTAAGGGAGAGGGCTCGATGGTGGGTAGGGTAACCTTGAGCGAGGGGTCCACGTCATTAGCATCCGAATCGACTAATTTTTTTTTGCCACATGCCTTCACTGTCAAGCTGGCAGTTTGAAATAAAAATTTGGCAATATTTTTAGCACGCCTTCCAAGGTTTTGGGGGCGATTTCCAAAAACTGCCAAAAAAGAGTAAAAATTAGGTCTATACCTATCGCGGATATCTATATGACTGATTGTTGTTTGGCGCCACGCCAGTACTTGCATATGCATATCCTAGTTAATGCGCATTAACTGTTACACATTCCCCGCCGTCGGCCTTAACGCCTACCACCTCGACATGCACACTATTCGCTTAGTCTTACATTTTGTTCACGAAACACCCAGTAATGAGACATCATTCATTTTTAGCGTTTCCATTGAGAATCAGCTTTGGTTAGGACGAACGCTGATGGTGGTGAGGCCATAGCTGAGTGGTGGTGATACATTTTTCGTGCTTTCTGTGTTTAGCAACAACATATTCAGTAAAAGGAAACTATATATCTTCTTGCTACGCAAGTGAGGTTGTCTTCCAACCTCACTCAGGCAGTAACTATGCATTGCAATATTTTTCTAGGTTTTTCTTGCGATTTTCTTTTGTTAAATGTGCAAGAAAAAATTGTAATGCTTTCATCGTGTAATGAAGCTTTGTTGCAGCTTATTCATGGCCGCTATTATGTATTTTATGGCCTACTATGTGTATATGTGACTATACAGATATATATAGGCATATATATGGCCGATTGTTTGTAAATGTGTGTATACACAAATATATATGCATATAAATGTATATATATGCATATATATCTGTGTATACACACATATACATACAGCAACGGCCCGCAAATGTAATTTTTCAGCAATAATAAAACTATACAATGGCAGACTGTGTCTATATGTGAGAATACAGTTATATATATGCATATAAATGGCCCAATTTGTGTATATGAGTGTATATAGTTACATGTATGAGCAATTACTACGCAGTAGTGTGTATATGTCTGTATATATCCATATTTATATGTCTACACACACATATACACACACACCACCATAATATATGTGTTCATTTTCATTTTATACCTCTATAATTGGAATATATGCATATATATGTGTGTATACACACATATACACACAGTCTGCCATTCAAATATAGCTTAGTTTGCATTTTGTACCTCTGTAATTTGCATATGTATAGTGGTAGTATGTGTGTTTCTCAGCTCGACATTGAAGGCTTTTATGCACTTGTGTTTTAGCTGCCTCTTTCGACTGATGCCGTGAACCCCTCGCTCAAAAATTCCCGACCCTCATCGTCCACTCTTCCCTGTCCTTCGTCTCTGCTTCAAATATGACTGATTTAGGGAATACAGTCATATCCATTTATAGAATTCTCCTAGTCAATTTTGTAATCATTTTATTTTTTTAATTGACTAATCATTTATACGATTTTCTTAGTCAATTTAGTAATCATTTTAATTTTTAATTGACTAAACATTTCTTTTTAAATTGATATAATATTCAACATCTTTATATTAGACTAAATAATAAAATATTATGTATGCATGTATGCACACATACATACATACATACTACATAATTATTTATGTATGTATGTATGTTTCTATTTGAGACATAGACATACATACTTATACACACATACCTAGATGTATGTGTGTATAGTATGTATACACATGCATGTGTGTATATACTTATACACACATACATGTATGCATGAGTGTATACATACTATACACACATGCATACATGTATGTGTGTATAGTATGTATAATAGAAGATGTATGTGTGTATAGTAATCCTGTCCAACATGCAAAAAAGGGTATACATATATGCATGT
>VDFB02096618.1:0-25515 GCA_007258455.2 Sequoia sempervirens | reverse complement strand
AACTAGCTGCCAATTTTGAAGAGTATTATTGATGATCCAAATAAATTTATTGAAGATGTTTGTTGGGAATTTTTGAATATGGAAGCTACTGATTCTGATTCTGATAATTCAGAAGAGTCATATCAATGATATGAACCCTCTAATGTAGAAGAGGAATCATAACGATTTCAGCGTAGCCACCATCAAGAGTGTTACAAGCCAACAAGATGGAGGGAATTTATATATGATAATTTTCAATGTTGCAGGTATCGGCTTTAATGCCAATACAATGGCAACATTGAAATTCCCTAGCAGTATTTATGTTAAGGAAATTTCCTTTAGATGCAAGGATTCAAAGCACATCAAGCATGTGGTACAAATGATTAAATCCCAGAGACAATCTGTAGTAATCAAAGAGTCTGAAAAGGAAAAGAGAGCTACACTGGTGACTCAGGAGAAACTTTAGCTTTCAAAAACAAAGTCAATTAGGCTGGCAGACGTGTGGATTAGGCTAGCATTTGCTGGAAGAGGAAGAAAGATGAATGGAACTCTGGAAGCCCACCATAATGGATTTTGGTATTCAACCATGAGAGTAGAGGAGATATTTGATATCATGTATCAAAACATTAAGCATGCATTCTTCCATCCAGCGGAGAAGGAGATGATTACTTTGCTTCATTTTCATTTGTATAACCATATCACAGCGTGGGAACCAAGAAGACCAAGGATGTCTAGTTTTATGTGGAGGTAATGGATGTGGTCTAAAATTTAGGAGGGGCGAGAATGTATGATCCTGATGAAATTAAGGAAGAACAACAAGAGAGGGACAGGAAAAATAAAATCAATACAGAGTTTCAAGGATTTGTCAAGCAAGTAAGAGAGCTATGGGAGCAGCCTCATCTAAAATATTTTGAACTAGAGTTTGATATACCATTTAGAGAGCTTGGTTTTCATGGAGTTCCTTTCAAATCCTCTGCTTTTATTGTTCCTACGGTAAACTGTTTGGTAGAGTTGGTGGTATTACCTTTCTTAGTAATCGCTATTAGTGAGATTGAGATTTTTAACCTTGAGAGAGTAGGACTTGGGAAAAATGAATTTGATATGGTTATTGTTTTCAAATACTTCAAGTGGGATGTACTTCACATTAACGCCATTCCTCAATCTTCACTTGATGGCATCAAGGAATGGTTGAACTCCATGGATATAAAGTATTATGGAAGCAGAATGAACTTGAACTAGCGGCCAATTTTGAAGACTATTACTAATGATCCAGATAAATTTATTGAAGATGGTGGTTGGGAATTTTTGAATATGGAAGCTAGTGATTCTGATTCTGATAATTCAGAAGAGTCAGATCAAGGATATGAACCCTCTGATGTAGAAGAGGAATCATAATCAGATTTCATGTAGCCACCATCAAGAGTGTTACAAGCCAACAAGATGGAGGGAATTCTTATATAAGGATAATTTTCAATGTTGCAGGTACCAACTTTAATGCCAACTACAATGGAAACAATGAAATTCCCTAGAAGTATTTATGTTAAGGAAATTTCCTATAGATGCAAGGATTCAAAGCACATCAACCATGTGGTACAAATGATTAAATCCCAGAGAAGATTTGTAGCAATGAAAGAGTTTGAAAAGGGAAAGAGAGCTACACTAGTGACTTAGGAGAAACATCAACTTTCGAAAATAAAGTCAATTAGGCTGGCAAATGTGTGGATCAGGCCAACATTTGGTGGAAGAGGAAGAAAGATGACTAGAACTCTAGAGGCCCACCATACTGGATTTCGGTATTCAACCATGAGAACAGAAGAGAGAGTTGATATCATGTATAAAAACATTAAGCATGCATTCTTCCAGCCAGTGGAGAAGGAGATGATTACTTTGATTCATTTTTATTTGCATAACCATATCAATGCATGTGGGAACCAAGAAGACCGAGGATGTCTAGTTTTATGTGGAGGTAATGGATGTGGTCCAAAATTTAGGATGGTCAAGAAGGTCAATGTATGATCTTGATGAAATTGAGAAGAACAACAAGAGAGGGAGAGGAAAAATAAAACCAATAATGAATTTCAAGGATTTTCCAAGCGAAAGTAAGAGAGAGCCATGGGAGTGTTCTCATCTAAAAATATTTTGAACTAGGAGTGTGATATACCATTTAGAGAGCTTGGTTTCATGGATTCTTTCAAAGTTTCCTTTGCTTTTATTGTTCCTAATAAGAACCTGCTTGGTAGAGTTGTGAATTACCTTCTTAGTAATCACTATTAGTGAGATTGAAATTGTTAACCTCGAGAGAGTATGACTTGGGAAAAAGGAATTTGATATGGCTATTATTTTCAAAGACTTCAAGTAGGATGTACTCTGCATTGACGCCATTTCTCAATCTTCACTTGAAGGCATCAAGGAATGGCTGAACTCCATGGATATAAAGTATTATGAAAGCAGAATGAACTTGAACTAGCTTACCAATTTTGAAGACTATTATTGATGATCCAGATAAATTTATTGAAGATGTTGGTTGGGAATTTTTGAATATGGAAGCTAGTGATTCTGATTCTAATAATTCAGAAGAGTCAGATCAAGGATATGAACCCTCTGATGTAGAAGAGGAATCAAAATTAGATGAGGAAGGTTTAGAAGATGAATCTCTTGTGGAGTTAGAGGAGGATGGAGAAGAAGAATATTCTGAAGAGGAGGAAGGTAAAACATGGGATGAATTAGAAGTTGAAGCCAAAAATGCAGATAAGGAAAAAGGAGACGAGTCTAACAGTGAAGAGGAAAGGCGGCAACGAAAGGTAAAAGCTACAGGGAAGTCTCGGGCACCTAATATTAGAGATTCAAGAGGAATTCCTACCAAGAGGCATAAAGTCAGATGAATTGAGTTCATCTACATCCTTCTACTATTTATTCATGCACATAAATGGTCATCTTGTAATCATAAGAATTGAGCTCTATTTACTCATCCTATGCATCAATAAACAACTCAACACAAGAGATGCAAATTGACATATTAACACAACAATATCTAACTAAGTTATTGAAACTCAACTATTGATACCTCGTTCTCCATCTAGATTACAAAATCGTTCCACTTTTTTTTTTGTAACATATTCTTTTCAAATTTCTTTGGATGGCATCCATATTTCTCCTGTTGTCAAAACATGGCGCATGGACTAGTTAAACTAATTAGTATGCATCATTTACTTTTTCCAATTTTAACATATTAAATATACTTACAAATGTACAGATCAAGGCTTGTAAACCTTTCTGGCCACTGTGATGCACTGCACGAAGTTTCTGAAGCCTAGCCTTGGAGGCCTTGTCTTGAAACATATACTAATTCAATTTAATTTTGCACAAATAAAATTTAAATATCGTTTAATAAATTTGATAGAATCTTATGAGAAAATTCAAATACCTGCATACTCTCCTCATCGGACTTCCTCCGTGCATCGGACTTCTCATATGATTTTACAAGCTCTCTTCATACTTTCACACTTACATCAATTGGCCTTTTTTTCTGCCTTAGCTCAGGAGGATTTTTTTTATCTTCTTTGTTTGGTTGCACCAAAATCTCTTATAGTTTTGAGACATTCATAGTTTTATCTTCTTTACAGACCAACCTGTGCCAAATTCATTCTCCATGTCATGGATAATTTCTTTTTTCAAGTGCATGGGTATCTTTGAGAATGGAAAATGTAGATGGTCTTTGAACTGTTGAAGGCATGATTCCTTCAACCTACTCACAAACATTTTCCCAGCATCTGTCATTTCGACTTCCCTTGAAACCACCTCATATTATATCTTCGTATTGTAGCTACCAATGCAAGATTGAAAAAATGGCGTGGTTGAAGAAGTCTGTGTCCCAGGAGTGGAAGTCTCTACTCCTTGTTCCACATTCCTAGAGTTTACTATCATTGATTTCCTCTTGGATCTTTTGCTCGATCCAAGATTGATTGGAGAATCAATTGATTCCCTTTGACACAAATTGATTTGTTTGCAATGTTTCAAGGGCATTAATAGATTGTTTTCTATGTATCCGGCAAGTGTTGTCTAGTTGGCCCACATTAACCAATTCTATTCAGCTTCTACTCCCAATATATATTTTTCAATTCCTCTTATCTTTGTCATTTCCTATGTCCCTATATATATATATATATATATTTAAATTATATTTTCTTTTAAATTTAGAAATAAAAACTAAAAGTAAAATTCAAACAAACAATGGAAACATTTACAAATCTATAAATTGACAATAAATTACCTCATTGTGTCTAGAGTTTACTGACAATGCTCGCTTCCCTCTATTGCTTGACATTTTGAAGTGACCTAGGGAAAATTATTTTCATCCAATCTGTGGAGGCAAACAAAGCACACATTGTTAGGTATGAAAGTTTTCATCTAGTTTGTGGTATGAAAGTTTTGTTTTGTGGGAAAATATGTTTGTTGGGTTTGCTTAGTGTTGATAACCTAGGGAAAATATGTTCGCTCATTTGCTTAGTGTTTATAACCTTATCATGACAACTCTTTCATAATGCAATCTTGCATGAATTTATCATGGCATCGGTGACTATGGTGCGGCTGGGCAAAACCAAGCAGTTTCTGCATTTATTTTTAGCAGTTGCTCAGTAGTGACCAATCCAATTCCTAGATTTTCCAAGCAGTTCACTATTTCCTTGATACCTAGGTTAGGGAAATAATACAGAGGCATCCTCGCTTCATGCTTCAATATTTTGAGCCAAAGCTCAAATGTGTAGGGTAAATTTTTTTGTTGGTTTCTCAAGGGTCTTACAATTTATAATGATGGGAAAATTTAGAGGTTGCCTAGATTGGTTAGGCCATGAACCAGTAAACAATCATGAATTCAAATGCAATACAAAGAGTAGTAAACAATCACAAATTCAACCAAGAAAAAAACAATTGTAACCTTATCTATGGTGTCGCAAACTAAAACGAATTTCTCATTAGTTGTTGGTAGCACCTTGCTCTCCTCCTTCACATGGAATTTTTCCCTTTTTTGTCGTTTGATTTCTTCCTTCACGTGGAAAAGTTTTAAATTTTTTATTTTGATTCATTAGTCAACACTTTAGTTAGTGTAATTAACGCCAACTTTAGTGCCGACTTTTGGCCGTTAATGTAATATGTTTGGGACGTATAAGGCAGTGTCAAGTGTGCCTAATTTAGAACCTATCATTGTTGTATAGTGACTATTTTCATTGTTGTGTATCACAAAATCCAAAGTGTTGGAAATAATTCCAACACCTACCTTGTTTTTGTGACCATCGTTGTCCCGTGGCTCCTTCATCAGCCCAATGCAGTAGAGCGGTTTTTACTGCGGTCCCACAAGGTGCTTCATCCTTCTCGATGGTAGTGTGGTGTCTCCCGCAGTCCCGTAAGTCTTCTACCATTGGCGTGTAGTAGTGTGGTGACCACTATTGTCCCACAACTCCTTCATTAGCTCAATGCGGTAGAGCAGTTTTTACCGTGGTCTCGCGAGTTGCTTTTTCCTTCTTGGCAGTAGTGCGGTGAAAGATTTTGTGGTGACATTTTTATTCACAAAGGAGGCCATGGAGAGAGGACATGGACAGCATAGAAATACTAAATCGCTAAGAGGAAAGTGGGTGGAAATAGATGAGACAACAAAATTTTCAGATACAATAGAGGTAAGAAGAGAAAGCAACCTCAACCAAAGGAGGAAGGTGTTTATGAATTCACAAATGCTACAATGTTGAGGAGATAAAGTCATTTTTTTGTCCATGAGGCCTCTGAGGTCAAACTTATTAGTTGAAAATGCACAAGAATGGTGATTAAATGTGATTCTATGATCAAGGGAAAAGTTTTAAAATTAAGATAGCCAAAACATGATATCAATATGTCAAATATATGACTAAAGTGAGGTTTTGTGTTGGATAGCATATTCATTGAAATGATATAATTGGTGTACTAAACATTATTTACTATGTTGTGTATTATAGGGGTGAGGATGAGGCCATACAATAGATCGCTCCCCATATCAAATGAGGACACAAACGGATGAAGCTGACATCGTACCTAAATTTTGACTTCTAACTTAGAAAAATGATCCGATGGCATTTGTGATACGTCCATCTTTTTTCATAGTATTATTGAAATTTATAATATATTATCCAATCTTGACATAAATTAATGCATGTTGTTGACTATTTTAGATGGAGATTGGAGCAAATGCAGAGCCTAAGTGTTCAACTAGAAAAAGAACAAGATATGTACATGGACGTGGACCTGAAACTGTTAAATCATGTAGACGACAGTGGGTGGAAAAGGATATGACAATGGATACTATAGACACAACAAATGATTGCACTGAAGAAGAGGTAGGTCAGGACTATAGTACATGGGATGAATACTTTGAGAAAAATGTTGTTTGTGGATGTTTTGTATGTTGTGGAAAGAAATAATTCCAATGAGAGATTGTACAAAGACATTACATATATGATGAGCTTCTAGTCGGTAGTATGCCTCCTACAATCAATTCAAATCCAATAGGAATTGTGGTGAGGAATTTTCCAATTTGATATAAATAACATGTATACTTCATTTAAACATTGTTTTATATTATTTAAATAACTAATTTTTTCTTAATGGATACTTGCAAGATAAAGTTCTTGGTTTAAAGTTTCTTGGATCACCGACTTCTAGCCTAGAGGGAAATGATAATTTATTAGACGATACATCTAACAAAAATATGTGCCAATATACCAGCTCGGAAGATGAGGAATTGACGAAAATAAGTAACAGAACAAGAATCGGTGTGAAGATGCATAATTTGCTTAAAGACAAGGGAAAGGTGGACTACATACCCTATGAGAATGAATGTGATGGAGATGATGAATTTCCCCTAAGTTTGAGATCAATTTACAAAGAGACATTTGATCTTTGACTATATTACACTTGGCCTAGTGATCAACTACCTAGAGTGTACGAGGTGTTTCAATTTTGGGGATACAACTACATGATCTGACCCTCCAATATTCATGGAGTGAATCTAGGCCTCTTTATTGTCCAAAATGTACATGTGGGATCTAAACATAGAATCAATTCAAAACAAACCACTAGGGACAATGTCATAATATGGTCCATCATATTATATGGTGAATGGAGAAGAAGGTAATATAAGCCCAAGATGTCAAGATATGGTATAAATTCAAATATGTATACACATAATCTCCAATTGAAAGTGGAAAAGAAAATGAATAGAGGTCATCTTATGTATATAGATGGGTGGCATACACACACAAAAATATTGCAAGATTTATAAATAGTAGTAAGGGAAGGGACCCTACTGTAAGACCGAATTGTCAATTTGTTAAGGTTATAAATGATAAAGATGGAGATATGGAAAGAGAGGTTGATAGATTGATAATGGTTGAGGCTATTATGGACCTTAACATTGGGGATGAGTTATTGATTGATTACCCCTTCTTAAAATGCACTCCTGGGTGAAAGAAGAGGGAAGAACAAGGTCTCCCTAAGGATGTTCTTAAGGGAAGAAAACCAAAGAATAATAAATGAGTGTGGACTGATGTTTTATAAACTATGTTGTCAAAATTTTGTTTTATAGAAATTATTGTATAAAAAAGGTAGTCTATAAAATAATGTTCCATTATTCATTTGATGTATATATGTTCATACAATTTATATAATGTCTAATATATGTATGTCATTCATGTGCAGGTATTTTTCTATCAAGCTATTTTGGACCCAAAATGGATATTTGTCATACATTATGATCCAAGATTAAGGCATGTATTTGACGATGCATTAGTGGATACTGAGCAAAAAAATGATGGCCAACAAAATGCTAGAGAAGGATTAGAGGACATCGAAGAAATTGACATCCATGATGATGTTAAAGATGGTTATGTTCAGCCACAAGAAGACAACAATCCAAAGTTAGATGATGTTATGGAAGACAACAATATGGATGGTAGAAATGATGATCCCTAATACATCCGTAACAACAATATAGATGGTCTACAGTCAAATTCCAATGATGATGAAGATGATGTAGGTCAAGATGAGGATGATGATAATATTAAATACTTGAAAGAACATATGAACATTGACAGTGATACACTGTATGACATTGTAGCAGACAATAATGTTAATGACCAAGACTTCTAAATTTTTAGAATTAGTTGCAATCCATGTTTAAAAAAGGATGATTCTTATGGCCTAAACTTTGAAATGCTTTAGTAATATTATGTTGTACTTGGACAATTGAAAACTTGTTTTATTCTCCTAGCAAGCTTTTTTAGTTTCCATTATAATTCTAGACCAAACAACATTTGCGAGGATTGCCTTTTACACCAATCTTAATTTGTATGAAGTTCACGAACCTGTTGTCAACCAGTAAATTCCTTTTGTAGACAGGAAATGTAAAGGCTTCATTTAAGAAAAGATAATTAGTCTCTTTTTGAGGGTAATCCACATGAAAAAAGTAAAAGCACATAAAAAAAAAATTGTACAGTAGAAAATCATATTCAATCAATTATGTCTTATTTCACTTGCACACTTATCTGAAAGACGTAGGGTATTCACCATACATTTCCCTTGACAAAGCAAACATGTGATTTCATTTATTTTTATTCTATATCTCATAAGTGAAATTGTTGTTACATAATGATGCATTGAGAAAATAATATATACAAAAAAATGCAAAGAAAATGTTTCAAATTTAACATAAACCTACCGTGGTTGTGCCGAAGGAACTGCTTTTTTTAATTTTTAGTCTACAGTGAACTGTGCAGCACAACCCCTATGTCCTGCAATGTATCCGTAAACTTTAACGGACCGGCGTCGCACCACACGCTCGCAATTACCTGGGTTGGGAGACTAGACCTCGCGGACTAACCTCCCTAACATGAAATATTTAGCTAACCGAAATAGGGCCCCAACCTCGAAAAGGAATCAAGATTAACTCGACAAGAAATAAAAATAAAATTTTAATATCGTACTTAAAAGTGAACAGGATATGAAAAGTGTGGACAATGATGGTGTTGGAAATCAAAACCTTGATTCTAATGATATTATTGTTTCTTTTATGTCATTCAAGATAAAGATAATACACCTTATGTACATATAAATGGCGATCGTCCAGTAAACTGAAAAATTTAAACACCGTAAGATTTTTCCTTAAACAATAATTCACATACTCACTTACAAAAAAGGGTGAAGCATTTTTTATTCAAACTCTATTTTATTTAATAGACATAACAGTAAAATAATATTTACAAGTACAATAATATATCATCATCATCATATCCTTAATTACCTATTGCAATATTCTTAAATTATTCAATCTTTGGTATGAATTGTTGGCGGAAAAAATTAGGATTACTTGGATGCTTCTTCCATTCATTTTGTATCAACATATGTTCGTGAAGACACAAAAGTTAATAAAATATCAATGCACGTAACTCACAATTATTTAAATAAGCAACTTTATTAACTTTTTTTAAATAGTTTCCATTTTTATGTTGAACATGTAACAAGGAAAAATAAGCTCAAATTTTCAAAAAAAATAGTAGCTCTACCAACATCCACAATAAATGCTTTACTGTATCAGCATATTCATTCACATAAGCACAGTATTGAGGCTCAATAACTGATATTCATTCAAATATAAGAAGAAATAAGTATGGAAAACATAAGAAAAAAACAGAATGATAACACAGTCATGGAGAATCTCTGATAATAAGATGCTCTCCATTATATTGCTTCAATTGATATATATTAATAACAGAAGCCTTCAAAATGGAAATGATATATGATGATGATAATTTAAAACTAAGCCTTGGTTTCCTATTTATATAGGAAGCAACAAGCTATAGATCTTTTACAAAAAGAAACAACCTTTCATAACTACTTCTTTTACTAACAACTATTTAATTAGCATAATTAAGGAAATAACAAGACTTAAGAAATTTTGACATATGGTTCCATTATTCAACGTAGAAGACCCATGATCATTGATCTGGCAAAGTCTTCCTCTCCATGATGAACGTCCAAATGCTCTTGCCTCAGTGTCCTATTCTTCTGAAACCAAATACTTTTCCTCCCACTGACACAATGTAAAATCTGATGGCCACTTATATTCTTGGATCTTTTGCATGTTTACAAGATGATTTTTCCATCAACTATCTAGTAATTCCTTTGTATCATTGACAAAATTAAGGTATCTCGCATCAAGAACAATCAACCCATCCATGATCTGATTTAGCCTAGGAAGATTGGTATCATCATCCTCCTGTATATGAGTTACACATTTATGAACAACCTGACTGAATTCTTTCTTCCACTTATCCAAGTCCTTCAACTGATCACCATCTCTCACCATTTTAGGTATATACCACTGTTTGCAGGTATGGAATAAATCCATTCGTGTTACAATATTTTTATGAAACCCTTGTACATACTAAAATTCATCAATAATCATCTTCACAGTTTGTTCAGTTGGCTTTAATTTTGTGGGTACATCAAGACTTCTTTGTAGAACTTTTCACAACTTAGCCAAAGTGTGGTGAATAGGTTGCCACTGTTTGAACAAATGATCTACTACAAGCATATGTGTCTTTATTTGATCCATTCTTTGCTGAAGTGTTTTATAACTATCATGCACATTCTCCAGTTTATCCATAACTAATTTTATCCTGTGCTCAAGAATATTTTCCATAACTTCGCAAATTTTTCTTTTCACTTCATCCCGGGTTTGATTGTTGGCCTTCTTTACATCATCCACTTCCTTCTCTAGAGTTTTTACCTATTCTACAGAAATGTTCTTCACAATATCCATTGGAGCAATAAGAGGCCTGTACAACACCATCTCCTTGCTTTGTGAGGGTCCTGCTCCTCTTAATTGTTCTTTCAGTTTGACATTCTCCGTGAACATTTTATTAACTTCATCATTTAGGAACCTTTGTTCCTTTTCATACTCCTTCAATTTGTCTTCTAATCCCTTAACAGTTGCTCAAGTGAACATGGCTGAATGCATGGTCATTGTGGTTGCCTCTAAAGGGGTGGTATCTTGTATTGTCCTTACCATCATTTCCCCTTTCATCCCTTGAATTACATCCAATAATTTTGGCTTTTGTGTATTTTTCTGTTTGATCCATATGGCCAGGGTTTCAATCTTTGGGTTATACCCAGTTCCACTCACATCTTCATCGGAGTCAAATTCTACAACTAGCATTTGATCTTCCAGAGCCCGCACTTGATCAAGCAAAAACATTTTCTTTAACTCCAAACCAGGGAAAATGAGCATATTGCTCTTCAAGACCATTTCTCTAGCCTTTTGGGGGCTAATGTCAATGTTGTCAACTCTTAATTCCTGGAAAGTATATGCTACCATTTCATTTTTCTCTGATTCTTCAATTACTGCTTCAGTTGATTCCACCGTCTCTTGAAATTATTTTATATTCATCTTCATCCAAAAATCCTTAAACTCAGGAGTCTTAATGAATTCATCATCTTCTATGAATCTCTTGGCTGCAATTTCCCTTTCATCTTCATTTACCTCTGTACTTATTTTTTCTACGTCACCCATCCTTTCCTCATGTTTATGGGCATTGTTCTCAAGGATGGGTTGATCAACTTCAATATCACCTTTCAATGACTGCAGTACTATAGCCACTTCCTCAGTATCACCCACCTCTTTAGTATCCTCATAAGGTACTAACTGTTCAATGCTTCCTATCTTTTGTCTTTTGGGAGGTAACTGCTCCATGAGAGGCTCAGAGGTTTCACCTGGGGTATGCTTTGAAATTGCACCACTATTATGTTCTTCAAGATATACTTCTTTTTGTACAATCTTCAAATCTACCAATTATCAATTCTATCCTATTGATGGGGTCCTTTTCCTCAACAAAGTATCCTAGGAAATCCTTGGACCTCTGCTTTGTCCTTTCTTCAACCTTCTTCATATATTCCCATTTTTTCCTTCTACTAAATGCATCATTATAAGTAATGTAGTTCCATATGACATCTTCTTCAAAGTCCACTTGGTGTGGCACTGTCATTTTGGTAAGAATATTGTGCCTTATGTTGTTCATATAATTTTTAGGGTCAAATGCTCTTTCTTTTCCAGATTTCAATGCATGTCTTGTCTTCAAATAATACTGTAACTCCTCTAGTGTGTCTGAGCCTACAGTCCAATCTTCACACTTGGTTTGGTTTGGTAGGAAAGTGCCTTTCTTCTTCTTGTGCATTACATCTTTCTCCATCCACAACATTTTCCACATAAATTCAAGAAATGCTAATCTGAGGGGCACAAACTTTGGCAGTATGTGTGGAGCAACAGGGCATCCATAAACTCTTATTATTGTAACTTCTGAGAGGAAGAACCAATCTCCAAAATTGTGTGTATGACCTTGCTCTGGTCTTAAAGACAAAGGTCTCACTAGTTGCAACATTTTGGTTGGAAATCTTGGTATTGCATACCCAAGAACTCGAATGATTTTGTGTACAAACTCTTCGTAGAATACAACAAATCTTGAATTCTTGCACTGACTTTCCCAAATATAGCACCATTTTTGGACAGGTGTGGGATTTCCTTGCTCATCTACTATATCCAAGTCCATTCTTTTATTCCAATGGTCCCTATTTTGGTACAATATCAGATGACATAGTAGGGAATAGTGTCTGAATGTAATCGGTGCTCTAACCTCTATAACTTGGGAGAATTCATCATCTAACGCCTTCTCAAGGTATGAAGCAAAGTCATGTTAAATATTAGTTTCAAGGTTTTGAATTCTCATGGCCATCATCATTAGGCCTATTGGAATTTTATCTTGAGCATGTATCCCCAACACTTGGCAAAGAGCTAAATATGTATTCACAAAGTAATACTAAAAATCAGTCACATTAAATGGTTTAGTAGTGGTAGTAGAGATGGGGAATGTTCTGTTACCAATGCCTCTTTTCATATATAGGGGTACCTCATCACTTCTATAAGTCTTTTTTAACCTAGCATAATCCTCCTCACTTTTTTGCAATTTTATCTTGGTCAGAGCCTCCTTGTTTAAGCCAAAACACTCAATGATGCCTTTTCTGGTTACTTCTACCAATACTGTGTCATTTGGAAACCTTACTATTTTGGTAGCTGAGTGATAATGTTTGGCTAGCAGTCTGATAAATTCTACATCAACACATTTGGGACAATCAACCTTGCTATATCCAACATCCAAGTGTTTGACACTGGAATCTTCTCATTTCTCTTACTGTAAAAATACCAAAATAGGTCCCATCCAAATTTTGAAATGAGGGCATCCCTACAAGTTTGTGTTGTGTCCATGAGAAACTTCTTATTACCCTCTTTAGTAGACCCTGGAAGTATATCTATTATGGACTAATGGAGTGGTCTCTTCTATACTTTAGGTTCTTCATCTTTAATTTTAGGTCGACTTTCTTTTACTTCTGATTGTTTTGTTTTAGGATGGAGTGCTTTCTTCTTTACTTTAGGTTCATCTTTAATTTTAGGCCAAATTTCTTTTACTTTTAATCCTTTTCTTTTAGGAGGCATGTTTTAATTTTCTCTACTATGGCTTCATATGACAAAACCTTGAAATATTTTGTATATGTTACATAGCTCTTTTAGAGAGTTGTCGTGCACTTACCCGAGTATTTCATGCTTGTAGGACTTCTTTTTATCGTATCCTTAGCTCCTGCCACACTAGTGCACTACAATTGAGTGCGATATTGGGAAAACTCACTTATCTTTGGATGGCACGATATTCAGTCATATTAGTTTTGGCAACTCTTAATAATTTAATACCATTTAATTTTGGCAACTGATGTGATTTTCTGCATGTATTGGTGTAAATTGTAATGATGTCACGATTACCATACTACCACCATCTCTTATTATACCCACTGCAGTATGGAGGTGTTTTTCCCTTCCCAAAAAGGCTTCTTGTTGTGGGGTTGCGGTGTATACCACTCTACCGCATATGTTGCTCACCTTCACGGCGATATAGTGGTGTCTTCTTTTGATCATTACTTGAAGAGTGGCAATGAGACAATCTTATTTGTCTTACTGATATCTCAATGTCTCATCGACATTAGATCTTATGTTCCTCTAATGTTGGTTGTTGGTGTCGATGAGACAAGTTAATATCTCTTGTCGATATGCCATTGTCTCATCGATATTTTCCTTCAGCAGTATTTCTTTATATATCGGTGTAACTCTGCCATGTCAGGGAGACTTGTGATTATCACTGTGGTATAGCCATGTTTTTCCCTTCCCTTCTGTTGTTTACTATTGTTTACCGCACTACCGCCTTGCTCAAGGTTTCTTGTTGTGGGGTTGCAGTGTATACCACTCTACCGTGTATGTTGCCCACCTTCCCGATGGCATAGCGGTGTATGCTTTTGATCATTACTTGAAGAGTGTAGATGAGACAATCTTATTTGTCTTACTGATATCTCAATGTCTCATTGACATTACTTTGTTATATCCAAGAGTTGTGTTTCACTGAGCACTTGTAGATATACCTTGTCGATGTGACATAAGTGATTCTCTCCTTGATATGCATGTATCTTGTTGACATTTCACTGTTTTACATTGTCGATGAGACATAAAAAAGTCTCTTCAACATAGGGGTGTCTAGACTAGCGCTAAACTCAGAGCTAAACTTGAAGCTAAAGTTGGAGCTAAAAGCAGCACTAAAGTTGAAGCTAAACTTGGACCTAAAGGTGGCACTCAAAGTGGTGCTACACTCGAAGCCAATATCGGTGTTAAAGGCGGCATTATTTTAGGCGCTAATTAGTGCCGACTTGTATTGATTGGCGCAATAAATGCCAAAAAATGTGCCATCCCAATAAATAGCGCCAACGCTTTCAAAAAATTGCCAAAAAATACATTAAAAATAGTGGGTGGGCTTTAAAATGGGAAAGCAAATCGCTAAAAGGATTTTTAGTGTTTGTGACATTCAAAAGTGGGATCTCTTACTTTGCCATCCCGTGACCTTCCTTTAACCATTTAAGCCTCCCAAGGAACCAGTTTGATACTAATTTGTTGAGTGCTATTAACCTTAGAGAGGTGAATCAGTTGTAACAAACTTTAACCTTTAAAACTTTTCACCAAAAATTAAATCAATCACAAATTCATTATTCTGCTAATTTGATTAATCATTAAGTGCAAAGGTAGAAACTGAAAAACATCACACATACACAATAACACTATATTTACATGGAAAACTCAATAAGGGAAAAACCACGATGAGGATTAGCTCACAATATAGAGAATATCAAAACTGATTATAAAGGCTCACTACCAGAGAAGGCTCATTGCCAAACATGACCTCACTCATCCTCGCATTAGGACTCGCCTATTCAAACAAGGGTTAATCTACTTGAGGGCTCACTATCATTATAGATACAAAGAAGATAGAAGATATATAATATGAGAGAAGACAATCTCAATGCAACAAAGATTTCCACCACCGGCCAACACTCTCAGAGATAGGCTGTCTGATAAAGTACACCTCCATCTCAACGCTTCGAAGACTTGTAGCATTTAGACTTCTGCATTGGATCTTACACCTCAACTCAGATACTTACACACTAATTCACATCTATTTCACATCAATATACTCTATTTCTTTGCACCACTCTTTGTACACATTTCACAAATATCTCATCCTGTATATATACCATTTTCAACTTTGAAACATATCCAAAGTCAACCATCCATCATTTAAATTCAAATTATTTTGGCACCAAAACATTTTAGGGTGGAATTAGAATGAGGGCTTAATTCAATCATACTTGCTTCAACATGCTCCATAAGCTTCCAAAAGTAGTGTTAAAACATTACATAAATCACCTTAAGCGCTTCACGCAACCTTAGCACGATCCACCTCTCTAGATGTAACAAAATTGGTCTTCAACACAATCAAGGTCACCTTAACCCAAAATTGCAGAAAGACTCGTGGGAATCAAGCATTGGAAATCTGGAGCAACCACATTCCCGCACTTCAGCTAGATACTTCATAGATTAGGTGTTGCACACCCTTGCATGTATTTATAATGCCTGGCCAATTTTATGCTTGCATGTAACATCATCTTTAATTGTAAATGTAAATTATTTTTAAATATCGAATAATAAAATATAATAAAATTCCAATTTAAACGGGGTCACATGATTTCCTTTGTAAGTTCGTGCCTCTTGGGGCACAAGGAATACGTAATACCACCTAGTGGTTTTGTAGGAGCTTGCTTCTATAAAAGCAACCACAAGGGTAGTTGTATAGGGTTGCAGAGTTTGTTGC
The DNA here is from genome assembly GCA_007258455.2 of Sequoia sempervirens. Classification (NCBI taxonomy): domain Eukaryota; kingdom Viridiplantae; phylum Streptophyta; class Pinopsida; order Cupressales; family Cupressaceae; genus Sequoia; species Sequoia sempervirens. The sequence continues at coordinate 9,223 of VDFB02096618.1, read as the reverse complement.
AAGTTAGTAGGTTGAGCTTGTGCATGTGTGAGGGTTTGAAGCATGGCATGGGATGTGTGGATTCATGCTTGGTCACATGGAATGTATGGATAGCTTGTGCTTCAGAAGTGTTCATGGAGTCTTTGAAGATGTATTGTAATGGGATTTCATTGCTGAATAATACATGGAGTGTGGATGCTTTTGGAGGCTGGGTTTTTCCCTCTTGAGGGTTTTCCTAGGGTATATCTTGTGTTATCTTTCATTGGTATGTTGTCTATTCTCTTGCATGTGGATTCCAAGTACTTATTTGCATTGTTATCTCTTTTGGGTTATGTGGAAATTGTCATACAATGGCTGCAAGTTTCCTTACAAGTGGTATCAGAGCATTGGTTGTGGATTGGATAACCCTAGGTTGCATGAGAGAATGAAATACAATGGCAAGATATGAGGGTTTTGCAAGTTGTTTATTATAGATATGAGGGTTTTGGGTTTGTTGTTTTGATGGGTAGTTTGCAGATTTGGGGTGTGAATTTGTTTTGGAAAAATAAGGTTTCTTGGTTGTGCATTCAAATGAGGTTTTTGTGGGGGAAAATTTACAATAACCTCTTGGGACAAAATGGACCTCATGGTTGGATTCAAGTTGGTCGAGAGACTAATTTTGACATAAAATTTGACCTATTTTGGAAAAGTTGAAAAAAAGGCAATTTTTTTTAGTAAAAGGGCCAAATTTTCCCATTTGACCCATGTGTAGAAAATAAAAAATAAAAAATCTATGGTTCTCGCCTTCGGAAAATTCCGGCAAAATAAAAGTAAACATTCAATCGGGCCGCATTTGGTGCAATATTAAAGATCCATCTTGATGTGGGGCAATATGGTGCCGTACTCGGATCTGCGGATGGTACATGCTGTCTATGGAGTTTATTTTCATCTTGATGTTTTGAGCTTGCTTTAAAGCACTCTTTTATGCAATGGCTAAGCGGTATGTGGGAGATTGTTAGATTATGTTGTGCTACCTCGCATGCATGGAGCCGGTTAATGTTGAAGCTTAATTTTACAGCCAGTAAACATTTTAATTTAATCGTAAAACGGGAATTATTTTGAATATTGGGGAATAATAAAATATAATAAAATACCCATTATTAAATGGGTCAATGATTTTGTGGCTCCCATGGTTTTGGGCAATACGCCGGTTTATGTAATAACACCTAGTGAGCCTTTGTGGGGAGCTTTGTTTCTATAAAAACCGCAAGGGTAGCTGTTTCAGTGGCTGGAGAGCTTTGTTGCAAAAGAAGTGCCGAGCCGGTAATGTGTGAGGGATCTTTCAGCCATGGGCATGGGATGTGGATCCTTCATGCCTCTGGCCTTGCCGGAACGTGGGCGGATAGCTTGTGCTTCAAAAGTGTTCATGGAGTCTCTGAAGATGTATTGTAATGGGTTTTCATTGCTAGATAATACATGGAGTGTGGATGCTTTTGGAGGTTGGGTTTTCCCCTCTTGAGGGTTTTCCCAGGGTATATCTTGTGTCATCTTTCATGGGTATGTTGTCTATTCTCTTGCATGTGGATTTTGAGTACTTATTTGCATTGTTATCTCTTTTGGGTCATGTGGAAATTGTCATACAATGGTTGCAAGTTTCCTTTCAATACCTTGAAAGCCACAGTTCACAACTGGTGAACATATCTCGCACTGTACTACAGTCCAAAAGCCCAAATCCTAGATATACCAACTTCCAACAACCATGATCAACATATCTAAACCACATGAACATAGGAGAAAATATTGGAGCAAAACCTGGAGCAACAACTGAACACCTACAACCTTTCTTCATTACAATTTTCTCAATATCCTTGACATATACAACCAATAACCATTATCCATGACATCAATGACAATAGCAACTAGTTGAGAACCAGCTAACTAGTTGACTTCAATGACAACACCTTCATCATACTTGCAACACCTTTTCACTTATGTGACCCAATCTATGGTGCCACAACATACATGCATTTTTAGTGCCAGTTGCATTGGCAGAGTTACAAAAAGTAGAGGTATTAAGCCTAAACAAAGTCCCTATCCGAGATCCTTTAGCAATCACCAAACTCTCTCTTACCAACTTGCAACCAGACTTGTCAAATATCACATGCATTCTAGGATCATTCAACTTGGATACTAAAAGAAAATTTCTCACAAGTCATGGAATATGTAAAACATGATCAAGGGTTTTAACCCTTCCATCATTGAAACACAACTTTACCTTTCCCTTACCAACAATCTTTTTTGTGTTGTTGTCACCAAGGAAAACTTCTCCCTCATGATAAGTTGAATATGAAGTAAACCACTCCTTGTGAGGAGTCATATGGTAGGAGCAACCTAAATCAATAAGCCAAGCATCATCACTAATAGTATGAGCAGAAATAAACAAAACATCAGAATCACCATCTTCTAAGGACTTTTCTGTGGAAGTATCAGAACTCTTTTTCTTGTTTTTACAGTCCTTCACATGTCCTCTCTTACCACAATTCCAACTCTTTACTCTTCTCTTCTCAGGGGTTTTAGAATGTCCTTTAGACTTATCTCTCTTTTGTCCCCTTTAGGCCCTCCTTTTTCTTTGGACCTTCCTCACACATGCAAGGAATCTTGGGAGCCCACATACATGGACTTTCTTCTCATCTCTTCTAAAAGAAATATAGCAATGAGACTATCCATCTCGATTCTGTACCACCACCACTTATGGCAACAAATAGATTTCCCAAGATTTGGGTAAGGAACAAAGCAACAAAATGCATTTATCTTCTTCATCTATCTTAACCTCTGCATATGCGAGCTGACTTATAATCATATTAAAAGAATTTTTTTTTTTGTAATAGAATCATCATCCTTCATTTTCAAAGAATACAAATGTCTTTTGAGATATAATTTATTTGTTATACTTTTGGTTTTATAAATTTCACCTATCCTCCTCCATAACTTCTATGCATTGGATTCTTCTAAAACATTCAGGAGGATGAAATTTTCAAGACACAACTGAATGGTTCCTTGTGCCTTCTTTTCCATTTTCTTCCAATCTTCATCAGACATTGATTTTGATTTCTTTTCACTTGAAACTTCCAACCATTAATCTCTCTCTTCAAGGAGATCATATATCTTCAATTTTCATATCTCGTAACCAGTGCCATTGAATTTCGCATTATCTAGATGAGAGGTAGAATCCATCATTTTCAATATTATTCACAAATCTGCAAAACCCACAATTCACAAGCTCCCACTGCAACCAAAAAACCTTCAACACTTAAGAGAAAGGTGTCTCTCTCTCAATAGAACCATTAGCTCTAATACCAAATATTGGAAAATCCAAGGTAAAACTTGTAGCAATAGAACTTAATAATGTGTTTGCAAATAACAAATTATGTGTTCAAGATTACCATAAAGTGATTATGTGATCAACAATTCTAAACATGAAAGAAAAAATGACAATACCACAAGTTGAGAAGCACGAGGGACACAAGATATACGTGGAGAAACCCTTACTAGAAAAAAATCCACACCCAAAGAGATCCAATGTTTGTATTACTCTTCAAATGAGATGCAACAATACAACACTCCTCTCTAAATTCCAACAACACTTCATTACTTTGACAACCTACAAACAAACTCTATAAAACACCATCTCAATGCTCCAATATATAAAATTTTGTGGGAGGGAATACCACAAATGGTATCCCAAAACAACAAGCAAAACCACTTGGAAAAACCCATGCTCCACATAGTGGACAACCCAAAAACATGTTGAAAATTATTAAATGATCACATGGCCTTCACATGGGCACCTAACCCATAGCCAATGAAAGTTGGTCAATCCCAAGTGCTCCATAACTCTCTGATAGCTTTGACAGCTTCATGCAATAACATGCACCAACATGCAAATAAAATGCAAGGACATGCATTGCAAAGTTGTTCCCAACCAGAAGTTAGACGCCCAAAGGGAATATGCTCTCAGAATGTTCTATAACCATCACCACAGTGGGTCAGGAAAAAATTATTCCAAGATGGACTCAAAAAAGATGTCCAAAAAATTGTTGTGGAATGTGATTTATGTCAACATAACAAGGGTGAAGCTATTAAAAATTTGGGACCTTTAAAACCACCCTTCCTGTTTTAAACATTGTTACACCCCAATTGTGTAATTACTATTTACTATTACTATGTAGGGTAAATGTGAATGTGATTTGTATTTTGATGATGAATACAATGTGCTTGCACTTTGTTATCAATGCATTATGAATGAATGTTGCTTCATTCAATGTTATTTGTAGAAATGCATATATATGAAATGGATGAATAATGAGTTAATATTCTAATTATGGGGATATATCATGTGTAATGCATATTTTATGAATAGCTAACTGTCGTGGGCATATGTTAGTGGATGTAGGTATATGTTCAATCCCTCCAGGCGAAGGGGAAGTATCACTCAAGAGAAGGTCTTGGTCGGGTAACCAGTAACATAACCTATCTGAGCTTTCACACACTCACAATAGTATGATTGGGTCGAGTTATTTATGTGGGAATTTGGTAAGTCATCCTTAGTTTGATTTGTCTGCTTTAGTAAGGGTCTTGTTACTTTTGAGTACATTATTAGATGATGTTATATATTTGGAGTTTATGAGTTCTTCCTATGTTACTATGCTCATATTGATAAGTTAACCATACATGTAATATATACATGTACACATATGCATGATGATGATAGACCATACGCATGAAGAAATGTGTACATGAAGGTACATAGTAGACGTACCTATGCACACTTATGCATGAGTTGCTTATGCACATGGAACTATCAAATGGAAATAACGACATGCATATGTATATATAAAGATATATCACATGTAGCTGCTTATCAATACAATGGTAATTATGTATGGCTATTGTGTAAATCAAATGTGTATATATAGATATATATAGTATATACATATATCCATATGTATATATGTGTCAATATATGCGTATGTTGGCAATTGGACATGCCCATACGAATGTATTGATATATGTATACATACGTATACATGTACATAGAGGCATATATATAGATACATAATCAATATATTGTTATTACTATGTGATTGCTATCTTGTTTTATTAATTTCTATATCAAATGTATACATACTTTTGTGGCATATGATATATATAAATATATATATATACATATACAATGCATGCCATGAAGTCAATTATCATTGACAAAGCCTTGAGGCTGATTTCTTACTAAATCATAGGCCAATATTATACATGTATTTGAGCATTTAAAGGGCCAAATATATCACATATTGGAAAACATTAGTGGGTGCGCTAAGTGTGGTATTAAGCGCAACAAATAAGTCTATTGGAAGAGAATGACTTAGTCGATACATAAGTGTAAATACATCTTGACTTAGTAAACTGTAACATTCCTTGTCATAAGGTAAATATCAACAACAGATAAATGTATGAAAAGATGTGTACAATAGATCATTGAAATAGTCGCTTACTTTACAGATGAACTCCAACCTTCACCCATGACCTTCGTAAGCCCACATTGTTTCAAGTGTTTAATTTTTGGGTGCCATTTGGGGTCATGAGGGCTCTACTGACCTCGGTGCCACCTGGGCGGAATCCCATTTTGCCGTAGATGATCATTTCTGGAAGCTGGAAAATTTTGAATTTCACCTTTTATTACCCATGTGTTGAATCTCGAAATTAGTCTTAAGTGTTTGCTGCTCAAACGATAAGGCCCACCTTTGTAGATTTCCAGTTTTCCTTTGCCTGTTAAACACTCACTCCATTTTTTCCAATTCACTTTGTTAAATTTGAGGAGTCAATATGAGTAAAGTTTGTTGTCAAAACCTTATGCCTTTCTATATTGAGTGGTCTCGAACTTTTTTCACTCTCATAAATAGTATTACGGATCGAAGCCTCTCATTTGATCTTATTCTGAAAATCTCTCTTTATGCTTTCATTTGCATTTCTTATTCCGTTGGCTTTTGAGGAGAGAGGAGTTGTGAAGCTCTCGAGAGTTACTTTTATCAAGGGCTAAGAGGAAGCATATTATCAACTCGGAGTGGGTGTGCTTACAGACTTTGTTTGAGGGATTTGCTTCTGCTTCATTCGATGTTTTGGGAAAAGCTGGAGCTTCATAGCTAGTCGTACTTGGACAGCCGGGATACAAGCATGAAGCGTGCTGTATGAGGTGATAATCTCTTTTTAATTAGACTGCAGGAATCGGGTAGCACGACCCCCTATAAACTGCAGTACGCCTAGTAAACTTTTTAACGTGACCGGCGGCGCTGGCGCGAATGAGGATAATCTCCCTTTATTTATCATAGCTTTTGAAAGATTGTTTTATGATTGCTTTAATTAGTCTATTGTAATACTTGCATTAGGGAAAAATAGTATTTGCTTTGAAAGAAAGTAGAAGTTGTTTATACTATTTGTGAAGTGCTTGTATTTACCCCATAATAGGAGGTAATGTTTGTCATAAGTACTTATATACTATATATGAATTTTCAAGGGTAGCTTAAGGGTTACTCATAACTAGATGTTTGATTCTGCTAGATAGCTAGTTGGTTAGTCCTGGGATTGTTTTCTATTGAAGGGAGGGAACTTGTACTTTTGCTTATTGAGTAGTGATACCCTAAAGTTTGTTTAAAAGTGATAGGTTAATTCTAGGGTTAAAGCTTACCCAATGGGAGGGATTACCTATGCATAGATTATAGTGGCCTTAATTCAAAACGAGCTTAAGAAGTTTAAGTGAGTAGTTGACCTTCACTCGAAGTACTCGGTGAGAGCACTTTGGACAAAGTAGTATGATTGCCTTTGGCTCCACTATCAATTCATCATTTCCATATAGTACATGCTAGTTACCGAGTGTAGGGTTATAAACTCTAGTTATGTAGGGAACAACACTAAGCTCAATGTGGTTTTTCGTACGGGGTTACCCAACCGAGCTCTTCATTGAAGGGTAGGGCCATTTATCATTGATAGATGTGCAGGGGACCACATATGAGTTCGTGGTTGGCGGAAAAGTGCTTGAGTGATGCTTCTCCTCCTCAGTAAGTGACAGAAGACCAAGGTTTTGAAAGGCGGATTCCTGGACCATCTATATCTATTGCTCTGAAGCTCAGTTGAGCTATGTATGTAATTGTGTACATTCTTGGAATATCATAATTTGTGGAATTATTCTATTGAAATGGATACCTTATTGTATATTGTTATGGAATGTTTGTTCATATATTCTCAATAAAGAAAATAATTTTTTTATTGCAATGGCTTGTTACATAGTTTATTTACTTGTACAGTGAAAACTTAGGAATTTTGTTTTTACTTCAATGAAGGGTTGGCATGTTACAAACATGATATGGGTTGATATTTCCATGGATTTCATTGTGGAGCTTCCTAGATCTAAGGATAAACAATTTATTTTGGTGGTGGTGGACCACGTAACTAAACCATGGTAGCACAACACTTCATAAATACTATTTTCAAGCAAGATGGCAAATCATATTCCATTGTGAGTGATTGAGTTACTAGATTCACTAGAAAAATTTGGAAAGATTTATTTAAGTTGCATGGAACTCAACTAAAAATAAGCTTCCACATACCATCCTCAAATGGATGGTTAAATAGAGATTCTTAATAAATGCCTAAAAACTTGCCTTCATTATTTTTGTGTTTGAGAATCAAGGGTAGTGGACTAGATGGTTGTATCTAGCATAATAGTTTTACAATACCAATTATCACAACATAGCCAAAATGATCCCAAATGAATTTCTATATGGTCATTATCCACCTTATTTGGCTTTTTATTTTCTAAGAAGTTCTAGGGTGGAAGCTATTGATAGCTCCTTATCACACAAAGGCTAGGTTCTCAAAAACCTTGAAGGATAATTTACAATATGCACAAAACCATATGAAGCAATAGTAGGATTAGTATAGGTCCAAGCAGAGTTTTGGCATGGGTGATATTGTCTTTTTACATCTTTAGCCCTACAAATATTCCTCATTGTGTGACAAGGTGGGTCATAAGTTGGGTCCCAAATTTTATGATCCTTATAAGGTGATCAAATACATTAGGGAGATGGCATACCAACTAACCCTTCAATCTACAATGCAAATTCACCTAGCCTTTCATCTCTTGCCTCATTGGCCAAACAACATAGGTGCAAACATCCCTTATAACATTGAGTAAGGAGGCATCAATTTTGTTGCAACTTATAGAAATCTTAGATAACCATGAGAGGTAACTTTGCACTTACGTAATAAAGGAGATTTTGATGCAAGAGTTGGCAATCATTTTATTATTGCTTTACATCTCAAGTTTTACAAACAAATATTTTTAAAGGGGAGGGGGGAAATGTCAAGAACCTCCTTTCTTATACATGTATTATGTATTATGAAAAAAGTTCTTGGGTGAATATTATTTCTAGTCATATTATTTGTTATTACAATAGTAATTAATTTGCATGCATGGGCTAGTAGTGGTTCTCTTTGGTTTTTAGTTATCTATATAATTGTATTTAGGCAAGAGAGAGACAACTTGAATATTATAATTAGATTGTATACTCTATTTTGAGGATTTTACCCTTGAAGTTGTACCATGATCTTAATATACAAGCATTCTCTTGCTTTTGTTTTTTTGTGTATATCTATATATTATCTTTATTTTCTTTATCAACTCATTGTATTGTTTCTTTCTTCATAAAATGATGTGGTTGTTGTTGCCTAAGGAAATTGAGATTTATTTTATGTTCATAATATATTGCTACATAAAGCATGTTCTATTAAAAAATTATCCTAATTGTATTTTGATGCCCCTACTATTGTTTTATGTACTTATGCATTGAAGAATGGGCTTCTATATGAATTACTTGCTATGGAGTAAATACCTTGCTAGTGTGTTTGGTGTTTGGTTTACATAAATTATGAAATCATGCAAATCAATCTATAGACTTGCAATAGAGTAGATTATAGTTCTTGGGTTGTATGTTGAGTTCATTGATTTATGCAACTTGTATGAATTTCTAATTTCTAGTTGTGTTGTCATAATTTTATTTGATGATCATAAGGTATGTTCAATAAGATAACTTTGATGCATGGAAGTAATTACATAGTGATGTTGTATATGTAGACAATATTGTATTGTGGTTGTAGGACATGATACCATATGCGTCTTTAATATTGTGATATGGAGATGTTGTATTGCTTGTAT